>CATIWM010591831.1:0-64667 GCA_949671775.1 Mallotus repandus | reverse complement strand
GTGGTTTTTCTCTATTTTAGAGTTTTCCACGTTAAATAATTGTGTGTTTCTCTGTCTTATTTTTCAAGTATTTTTGTTCAAGTTGTGATCTAGTATGGTGAAGGGATTTGTTGGATTATAAGGGATCTATTTTCCCAACATGAATAAGAGACAATAATAAAGGATGATGGTCAGACATCAAACTAAAATAACACTGAAGAGAAGCATGTGGAAAGATATCAAGCCAAGACTGAGAAGCCAAACATCTGTCAATCCGTTCTTCAATAAGATTATTTGTAGCATGTCCCCGCTCCCATGCATAACCATAACCCTCCAAGTGAATATTAATAAGCTCACAATCCTCAACAACAGACCTGAATCCACGAAGTAACCACTCTGGTTAGGGTTGACCACCCCGCTTATCATCATGAGACAACATGTTGTTGAAGTCGCCCATGATACACCAAGGCCAAGAGTACTGCCCATGAAGTTGATGCAAGAGGGACCAAAATAAAGACCGTTTAGCTCTATCAGACTGGCCATAAAAACAAGTGAGGGGCCACGAAACATCCATGGAGATTAACACATCAATATGAAAATAAGAGTAAGATAGCAACTTGACAGGTAAAGAAGCATTCCATAACAAGGCAAGTCCACCACTGTGGCCCATACTATCTACACAAAAACACCCTGTATACTTCAACATAGATTTTATTTCATGAATTTTATTTGAGTGGACAAACATTTCAATAAGAAAAATAAAGGAGGGCTGACATGATCTAACTAGATCTTTTAAAGCTAGTACTGCACGTGGATTGCCCAAACCACGACATTTCCAAGAAATACCCTTCATGGCTCCCAAGAGCCCCGCCGATATCTCATTGTTGCTGGATGAGGACTTTGGACAAGCATAATGTGTCAAATCACCAGTTATAGCATTATCCAGTTGCATATTGGAATCTAAATTCTCATGTGTTTGAGAGCCATTCTGAGCCCGTTTCCTTTTCCTCTCTTCTTGGAGTGCCAAATCCATGTCTTCTTGGGCTTGAATTTCCATAAGGGAAGGCCCATGCACCTCTCTCACACATCCATTAGTCAATAGCTTTGAATTATTTCCCATGATTTGCATGCGAAATTTATGCGCTTTATCAGTTATATTTGAAATTCCAAAATCCGCAGATTGCGCCTGAACCGAACTTTCATAACTGCCCTTATATAAATTTGAAAGAAGATCACCAGGTTCTCAGAGCCACTGTTCTCCGCCATAGTCTGATGACCTTTTTGTGGTAACTTTTAGCCAAGGACCCCAAGCACTCGGCGCATATGTTTTTGATCACTCATTGAATAAGGGGCAGAAGTTCTCAGTATGAGCTAATACACCACAGATATAACAAAACGTAGTGATTCTTTCATATTTGAATTGGACCACTGAATAATTACCAGTATGTAACTTAATTCTTTTCCACCGCTTTAGTGGTTGATAGATATCCCACGAATACGCATGTAGTTTCTCCAAAAACCAACATTGTTACCAAAGTCATACTCTAGGAATTCACCGACAAAATTCCCTAGCAGTTTGCCCACCGTCATTGATATGTATCCTATGGGTAGATCATGAATCTGTACCCAAATCAGAACAGAATCAAGGAGGACCAAAGAGGGAGTCTCACCATCCTGTAAATGATGGATGAGTAACAAATGACCATCGAAGGACCAAGGACCCGTCTCCAAAACCCGATTGAGATTAACCTGGTTAAAGAACTGAAACAGGTAGCGATTGTCAGCCAATTCCCTAACACACAAACCCTTCCCTGGTCTCTGGATGTTGGCCATTCTGCTCTTCATGGCCCCAAAGTTGATGGAATGTTCAGTAACGAAACGACCCACCAAACAAAATTCATTGAAAGTTTCAACATCTGCTGGTTTATTTTGCCCTTCAAATGAGATCTCATCCTCTTCATCGGCCGTAAGAGCAAGTGTTGCAAAACGATCCTCCATACTTGAGAAAAGAAAGCAGGAAAAAACAAGAACAAAAAAATGAGCACACTCTTAGAAAACAGCCACACTCTCACCACATAGAGAAAGACACGCTCTTACCACAGAGAGAAAGCATCTTTTAATTGTAACTAAAAAAAAAAGATATTAGTAACTAATCAATTGTCATTTATAAATAAAGAAATAATCTTAAATTGTAATATGTAATGATAATTAAATTTCTATAATATATTTAGATTTCTACCTTTGATCAAAGACCAATTAAATATAATAATATAAAATAAATAAATTTTTATTTTGAAATTTATTTTTACTGTATTTTGTTAATAGAATTTTATTTTTAATTAAATTGTATTTTTAACTACATAATTTATCAGAACTCAAATAAATTATTTAAAATTTAAATTTTGAAACTATAAAGATAAATCATATGAGAGTTTCATTTTATTTTTACCTTTTCTTTGTTGAGTTTTATTAGTAGATTTTATTTAAAGGTATATTTAAACTTCTATGTGGTTAAAATACTAACTAAATATATATAAAATATAAAAATTTAAGTTAATTTATATAAAATTCTTAAATATAGTTATTTTCTTGTACCTTTTAATGGAGTTTAAATTTTGTTATTGTACTTTTCTAATAGGGTATTATTTTCAATTAAATTATATATTTAATTAATTTAATCATATCTATCCAGATACAGAACCTCCAAATAAGAAACTCTAGGAAAATATGAAGTTGTAACTCATATACATTTCGGACTAATTCCAATAAATGAAAAAGAAACAAATTAATTAATTGAACAACTATTTCATACAGACTATTAATTATAAATATAAAGCAATACTATAAAAAGATCAATTGCTCACACAATTTACAAGTATGTATAGCTTATTAGAGAAAATACTTTAACTCTACAATAAAAAATAAAACTCTACAACTTAATTAATTAAGGCAATAGAAAGCAAATAAAAATAGTGGATGGGGGAGTTCACCTCGTAAGAGAGAGTGCCATTGAGGAACCAATATTAGGTAAGTATGAACACATTTATACTCTACTAGAAGAATCAACAGCGGTGGATGAAATATTAGCTCATATATCGACTCATTAGTTCACCGTTGTTAAAATTAATAGAATCCCATATTTTAGACACTCAAACTTTTATAGCCTTCTTAAAATTGTTGTTAGGATGTAGCTCATCAAGTATAGCAGCTTTCATACAAAAACAAAAAAAAAAAAAAAAAAACAACTCATTAAACCTTGCATTTTTAGCTAGGTTTGTGAATTACAGAAAAAAAGGCAAAGTCATTTAGATATTGCTATGACAATATATATAGATATAAGAAGAAATTTTAAGAAGATTTACCTATTAGAGATGACTTTCAAAGAATGAGAAATTTAACAAAAAATATAAATTATGCTTTGAATTTATATTGGTTGTCAGTGGACAATTATGATAAGAAAACATTTCTTCAAATTAAGAAGAGATAATTTTTTATTCAAATTTAATTTAAATAGTTATCTCAAAGTTAATCTAATGAAACATTTATTTATATATAATCTTATCTATTAAATTCATAATTTTTGTTTTTTTTTTTAATTTTGAATGATAAACTGCCCCAAAAGGCTGGGTCTGGCGGAAATCAGCTAATGTTTACAGCTAGATGTTCCAGGCTCGAACCTTAGGGAGGTAGGGGGTAAAATAAAATTAATTTAGACTTTAGTCCACCCCTACCTTTTGAGGAAAAAAAAATTAAATGATAAACTAAATTAAAAGTACTCGAGTATTTTATTTTAAATGAAATGCTATGTAAACAGAATGCTAAGTAAATGGAATGCTTTGTAAATGAAAATGCTCTGCATTGTATTTTAGTACGTAGAGTTATATATACATCAGTTGACAAGACTAACAATTAGATAATAACTACGAATTGTCGGAGGTGATAACATGATATGGACAACATGATGGGCACGTCTATTGTTTTACAGGGATGTGGATAATATACATAGCACAAGGCACCAAGTGATGGTTACATGAATATTCCTAACAAATACAATAAATATTATCTCTATCACACCCCATCCTTTATCATAAGGATGAGTATGACTATAAACCAAAACTGTTGGAATAACCAAAATCACTATAAATAAAATATAACTAGGTACCATTACAAAGCTTACTATGCACCAAATGCAGTTAAGAGTAACCATTTATAAACTAAACAATAGCCTTTAAAAGCTTCTCTAATCAAAATTATCCAAAACAACCGTAGTTCATTGGCTCAACCTCCACTAAAGCTGATAAATGAAGAGCACACACGAACTATATTGTGCACGGATTTATTTATCTACAAAGAGTTTGAAAAATGATAAAATGAAGGGGATGAGTATGACTTCTCAGTGAGAGGATATAAGTATAACAAAGGGGAACATACATCGAGTTATCAAATCACATATTAAGAATTAAACTGTTTCATATAAAACAAACTTAATTCATTTCAAATAACTTAAATCATAATAAATATATCAAAAATAATAATGAGTTCATCAAGAAAACTTTATGGCAAATTAGTTCAAAAACTCATTCTTAAATCATGTCATGAACACGTTGAAATATCAACAACATTATTAACCAGCTCTTTACATCATTTCCATCACAAACTAAATCTTATTGAGAGCTTAAATCAAAACCTTGGAAAAACTAGTCAAACTTCAACTTATATGCACTCACAACTGTCTCCTATAAATCCCTAACAACTCTAGGTGCTGAATGTCTCACCTTACAGTCCAAAGTGCAAATCATCGTCATACGCATGCGCAGAGACAATACCCTTAAAGGGTGATAGTATATTTTCTATTTAGCACCCGACATTCAAGGTGTGATTTCATAGGCAACATCACTGAGTGCATATCATTTATCCAAACATCATTTAAACTCATTTCTCATATAATAGCATCAAACAAAAATAACATTATATGTTCCCAATTTTACTAGAAAATACAAAATTACAATCACCATGTAAAAGAGAATTTGAATAAAAATCATTTTTTAAACATATATATAGTATATTTAAAACTGCAATGTTATACTATTATCCACTCACCTGAAATTGCTAATACAAAAGACTAATCAGATGGACCCGGTCTATTTCCTACCATTGTAGTTGGATGTGACTCCTATAGACACATTTAAAAAATGATAAAATGAGATTCTAAGCTCACTAATAAAATTATACGCAACCTATTTGATATACATTTTCTCATGCTGATGCAAACTGAATTTCCAGCTCTTATCTTCCTTACTTTGTTATGGTAGATTTTAGGGGTAGCTTTAAAAATTTGCAGGGAATTTTAGAAATATAATTTGGTGCTAAAATTGTATACATAATTATTTCTTTATGTCTAGTATATTCTATAAAAATTTCAACCTAGTTGGATAACTACAAAGAAATTTATAAAGGCCGAATCATAATAAGCTCATTTACTCTGACAGATTGAGCATTAAAAAGTATGGCTTCGTTCGACCTTCATACAGTGAAAATAAGCTCTAACTCAAAACTAAAAAGTTATAGAATACTCTTCACAGTTTCCATAGAATTAAACCATGCCTAATTTGGAGTTTTATATATAAATAAAATACTGAAGCTCTAAAATTTTGAAAAATAGTCCTGAATTTTCAGCTTGCAATCCTAACAAAGTTCCCACCTTTCTAATGCTCATCAAAATAAAAAATTCCATGATTCTCATGTTTACAAGATCAAATATACCAAATTTTCCTAATTTGAATTCATACCCAATTCTAAAATCAACTTTAATTTAACATGTAATCAAGTTTCTAACCAATTCATTACTTGTTCATGATTATAGAATCAAAACTTAAATTCTTAACTTACCTAATCATGAGTTTAGCTCATGCTGAACTCAAAACCCATCTAAGAACCACTTTTAAGTCATCTAACTTTCAACTTATAATCAGTTTACTGCCTAGAAAACTTACTTGCTTGAATTTTGATTGTGAGAGAATCTTGATTACTCCATAGTTCTCCTGTTGATATTAGTTTTTAGCATGTGATTTTATATTCCTCTAGCTTGTATAGCTTGACTCAAATTTCTCTTCAAAACATAAATCTTTGATGCCTCTCAATTCTATAGCTTCTTTTCTTCTTAAATTAGAAATAGGTTGTGCTAATCCTCTCACAACTTGTTAGAAAGAATTATGAAATCTTTGCTTGCTAACCATAAAGAGTTTTTGTTTTGGGAAAATGGATTTGTTGAGAGAAATTTTGAAGAAATGAAATGGGTTTATAGGTTTTGAAGAATATGTGATGTTGCTTCAATGGCTTAAATGAGAAGACATACAACTTTTTTTTTGTGCAGCCTCTAATGTTAACACCTCTCCCTTCTACTACCTTCTTGTAAAAACTATCTTACCCAATGTGCCACATACCCCTTTTAATCTTTATTGTTATTGTTGTTGTTGTTGTTGTTATTATTATTATTATTATTAGTAAATTCTAGAGCAAGGGTATGACAATCTCTTAATACCCCCTTGTAAGCCAATGCCCAAAACTGGATGAACATGAAGCAGAGGACGCAAAGACAAGAACCTGTGAGAGGGCTGTGGCTTGGTAAGAATGTCAGCAGTCTGCTCCTTGGAAGGCGTAAATGGAATGTGAAATTCTTTGGTAGACACACATTCTCGAAAAAAGTGATAATCTAACTTTAAATGCTTTGTGCGAGCATGAAATATCAGATTTGAGGACATGTAGACTGCTTCTATATTATCACAGTAAAGTTGAATCGGCAAAGGAGAGCAGAAACTAATTTCTTAAAGCAAGGATTTTATCCAAAGAGCATCTGCAGCAGCATTATCTAGAGCTTTATATTCGCTCTTAGTTGAAGAACGAACAATGGTTGGTTGTTTCTTTGTTGCCTAGGAGACTAAATTGTTGCTAAGGAAGACACCATAGCTGCTTGTAGAGCGTCTATTATCAGGACATCCACCCCAATCACTGTCAGAGAAATAAATGATTTGAAAGTTGGTAGATTGTACCAATTTGAGGCTATAAGAAGTAGTGCCACTGAGATATCTAAGTAGACGTTTGACAGCCTGCCAGTGAATGGTGGTCGGATAGTGCATAAACTGACATAATTTATTGACAAAAAAGCCAATGTCTAGTCTTATGAGTGTGATATATTGTAGAGCTCCAACGGTTTGACGATAAAGATCACCACTAGGAAGCAAGTCACCCATAGTTTTGGAGAGGGGAGGCGAGATAGCCATAGGTGTGAGTTGTGATTTGGCTAATGACATATCAACTCATTGTAGGAGATCAAGAATGTACTTTTGTTGACATAAATAGAGACCATGGGCAATATGATGAACCTCAATACTGAGGAAATATGATAACTTACTAAGATCCTTGACTGGGAAACACTTGTTGTATTTGATTTACGAGATTAGTAACGAGATGTTGAGAAGTGCCAGTAAGGATAATGTCATCTACATACACAAGTATAAAAATTGTGTCAAATTTTTTGTGAAGAAAGAATAAAAAGTTGTCTACCTTCGAGTTAGTGAAAGCTATTGATAAAAGAAAGCCGCTCAGTCGAAGAAACCAAGCTCGAGGAGCTTGTTTGAGTCCGTAAAAGGACTTGTGTAACCTGCAAACAAAATTAGGATTAGTAGAGTTAACGAATCCAAAGGGCTGAGACATATAAATTTATTTGTCAATGGTGCTATGGAGAAAAGCATTTGAAATGTCAATTTGTCGAATGTGCCATTTATGTTAAACAACAAGACTTAAGAGAGTCCGAATAGTTATAAATTTTATGACGGGACTGAAGGTTTCATTGTAGTCCAAATCAACTTATTGGTGGTAGCCTTTGGCAATAAGACAGGCTTTATAACGAGCAACAGAGCCATCGAGATTTCGTTTAATGCTATAAACCCACTTATTGCTGATAATGTTCTTACTAGGAGGACAAGGCACCAATGACCATATGTGGTTGTGAACCAAAGCATCAAATTCAGCTTTCATGGCTTTTTGCCATTCCTTAACTTGTACAACTTGCTTAAAAGTGGAAGGTTCCGCAGTAAGAAAATTTGGTTGAGGTGGACGAGGTTGTAATTGAGGATGGTGAGCTTGCCATTTTTGCATGGTTAAAGGCCGAAGGATCATGGAATGCTGACGGTAATCATCAGGTGGCTGAGAAGTAGATTGAGTAAAGGGCTGGTAACATGAAAGGTTGACAACAAGATTAAGCGAAGGAAGTGAAAAAGTGAGACTGTTGGTGAAAGGTACAAGGTCAGTGTTACTGTTGGGTACGGTTTCAGGTGGATGAGGTTGACAAGGAGACTCAGAAGGGGATGAGGATGAGATAAGAGGAGGAAGAGCCATACCTGAGGAGGAGTGATTATGAGTCACACAAGTTACATTCATCTAAGTTGAGTCTTGAAGAGAGGAGATGGAAGAGTCCTGCAAGGAAGGATTAGTAGAAAATGGAAAAGATTGCTCATTAAATTTCAGATGTCGGGCAATGTAAATTTTGTTTGAAGCGATATCTAAGCATCTCCACCCAAAGAGAGTTGGAGAAAAGCCAAGACTGACATAAGGAGAGGACTAAAAATTAAATTTGTGTTTGTTATAAGCTCTAAGTAATGGGAAAACCAAGTAGTAGAAAATTCTAAATTAGTCATATTACAGATTTTTTTGAACAATTTAAAATAAGGAGAGTGGTTTTGCAGAACTGGAGTAGGGAGAGAGTTAATTATTAAAATTGCATTATCAAAGGCATATACCTAGAATTTTAAAGGAATTTTAGTATGGGCTAGCATAGACAAACCAGTATCGACAACATGATGGATTTTTCTCTTGACGATGCCATTTTGTTCATGGGTATGTGTGTTAAACACTAAACACTTAAACAATCTTTATTAAACTCTCAAACACTGTCACACACTTAGAAGCTTTACTTCTTTACACTTCCTCTTCTTTCTTTTTCTTTGATGCATAAACCTCTTTGCAAGAGGCTCTATTTATACTACTAGAGAAACAATATAAACCATTCAAATAAACAAATATAATTAAATCATAACCATACACTTAAAAGTAATACAACTCACACCAACTAATCTTAATAATTTCTCACATTAACTAATAATAATTAACCTTTTTTAGTCTTGACCACAACTTTTCTTCTTTTGATTAGGGCCACATATATGTTATAGTAAAACAAGTTTAGTTATTCAACATCCCCCTTTAAACTTATTTTATAAGACCAAGTGTGTTTCTTAATCTAACAAAGGCTTCTTTCTTCAATGGCTTGGTGAAGATGTCTGCGATTTGATCTTGAAACTTCACATATTCCAATTTCACATCTTGCTTCATAATGCATTCTCTTATGTAATGATACCGATTATTGATGTGTTTGCTTTGATCATGATACACTGGATTCTTGGCTAAAGCTATTGTTGACTTGTTGTCGGCACGAATCTCTGTTGGTTCCACTTGTGACATGTTCAATTCCTTCAATAAATTATGGAGCCAAATTGTATGACTAACACACATCCTAGTAGCAACATACTCAGCTTCACATGTTGAGAGAATGACAATTGGTTGCTTCTTTGACATATAAGTGAAAGCAGTGTCTCCTAGGAAAAACACAAAACCAGTTGTGCTTTTTCGATCATCGCTATCTTCGGCCCAATCACTATCACTGTATCCAACTAGCTTTTAGTCATCAGAAACTAAATAATATAAGCCAAAATCTATTGTACCTTTGAGGTAGTGAAGAATTCTCTTTTGCAGCCTTGAAATGAGTGGTTGTTGGAGTCTCCATGTAACGACTCATAAATCCTGTTGCACAGAGAATGTCGGGTCTTGTACAACTTAAATATCGCAAATATCCAACTAGACTTTTAAAAAGTGTTGGATCAACCTTTTCTGCTTCATCATCTTTGAATAACTTGATTTCGCACTCCATTGGTGTGCTTATTAGGTTACAATCATCTATCTTGAATTTCTTGAGGATCTCCTTTGTATAGCTTTCTTGAGAGATAAAAATCTCTTCTTCTTTTTGCTTGACTTCAATACAAGGTAGTATGCCATCAATCCAACATCCGTCATCTCGAACTCCATTGTCATTTCTTTTTTGAAATCTTTGAACATGTTGGGGTTGCTTCCGATGAAGATCAAATCATCCACATACAGTCACATGATCAAGACATCTCCATCTTTGATTTTGAAATAGAGGGCATGTTCATATGGACATTTGAAAAAGCCATTCTGTTGAAAATACTTGTCAATTCTGCTATTCCATGCTCTGGGTGCTTGCTTCAACCCGTAAAGAGCCTTCTTTAACCTCAGAACTTTGGATTCTTGTCCTTTGACTTTATAGCCTGGGGTTTGCTGAATGTAGACTTCCTCTTCAAAAACTCCATTTAGAAAGGCAGACTTTACATCCATCTAGTGAATTTTCCACCTATTTTAAGCTGCTAAAGAAATAATCAGTCTCACATCTCTAAGCGTGCAATAAGAGCAAATACCTCATCATAGTTAGTTCCAGGTTTTTGACTGTAGCCTTTGGAAACTAGCCTTGTTTTATGCTTTTTGACCTCTCATTTGGCATTCTTCTTTATTTTGTAGACCTAATTGACACCAATTGGCTTGTGTCCTTTTGGAAGAGCAGTGAATTTCCATGTGTCATTCTTTTCAATGGCTTTGATTTCATCATCCATTGCATTTCTCCATTTTTCATCTTGCACAGCTTCTTAGAAGTTCACTGGTTCACAATCAGCAAAAAGATACAAAAGAGTGAGATTTTTAGGTCGATCAGTCACCTCATAGAGATCTTCAAGACTTCTTGTGTATTCTTCATTTCTTTCAGTCAGAAAAGATGGTGGTGAGTTTCCTTTATCATTTTGCATTGGTGAGGTAGGTGGTGTTGCTTGCTCTTGTTGATGTTCACCTAGTTGCTCCACTGGTGTTTGCTCTGCTTCATCAAACTGAGGAAAGAAGTTGAATTCATCTATGGAAGAGTTGAAGTCCCATTCACCTTCTTCGTTAAACATTACATCTAGCTGATCACAAACTTCTTCTTACTGTTTGGATTGTATAGTTTGTACCATTTTAAATGAGTAGAATAGCCGATAAAGATGTATCTTTCACTTTTTTCACCAAGCTTGGTTCTTTTTTTATCTGTTACATGAACATGGGCTACACTTCCAAATACTCTGAGATGAGAAATTTTGGGCTTTCTTCCACTCCAAGCATCTTGCGGTGTCTTTCCTCAAACACTTCTTATTGGAGATCGGTTGGATAGGTAGACTGTTGTAGCCACTGCTTCAACCCAAAATTCTTTCGGTAAATATTTGCTTTTGAGCATGCTTCGTGCCATATCAATGATGGTTCTATTTTTTCTTTATGTAACACCATTTTGTTGTGGAGAACTTGGAACAGTGAGAAAATGTCGAATTTTACTTGTTGTACAGAACTCTTGAAATTCTTTTAAAGTGAATTCTCCTCCTTGATATGATCTCAATGCTTTAATCTTCCAGCCACTCTCATTCTCCGCAGCAGCTTTAAATGTCTTGAATGCTTCAAAGACTTCTGATTTTTACTTCAAGAAATATACCTAAGTTTTTCTTGAAAAGTCATCAATAAAAAGAACAAAATAGTTATTTTTACCGAGAGAGCTTGGACTAATTGGCCCACACACATCAGTATGAATGAGCTCTAATGGCTTCTTGGCTCTTGAGTATGATTTCTTAGGAAAGCTATTTCTGAACTGCTTTTCAAGTAAACACCCTTCACAAAACTGATCTGGATTGTTGATGCAAGTAGTCCTCTCACATTCTCTTCTTTGATAATAGTTCCAAGCTTCCAAAGTTGAGGTGCCCAAATCGAAGATGCCATAACCATGATGCATCTTTGTAACAAGCTTTCAAACACATTGCAACATCATTTTGAATATTCAAAGGAAATAGTCTATTCTTTGACATTTTTACTTTGGCTATTAAATCTCCTTCGCCATTTTTTATAAAAAGACAATAATCTTTTGAGTAAAAATCATAGTCGTTTTCTAAGAGCTAACCACATACTCAAGATGTTGCATGTCATATCAAGCACATGATAGACATCAAAAATTAACTGATGACTACAATCTTTAGCACAAATAAGGATGTTACCTCTTCCTTTTACTGATACTTCTGAATCATCACCAAATGAAACATTGCCAACCACTGATTCATTGAGTTCCATGAACATACTTCTTGTTCCACACATATGGTTGCTTGCACTACCAGTATCAAGATACCAAGTACTTCCTTGATCTTCAACATTGGTTCTGCAGGATAGTAGCATTATCTTCTCCTCGATCTTTGCTTCTACATAATTGGTCTTTTCTTCAACTTTACTGCTATGAGCTCTACATTCTAATGCATAATGCCTATAATTTTGACAATTATAACATTGAACTTGGGATTTATTGTACCTTAAGTTTGGATTGCCTCCTCTACGACTTCTTGTAGAACTTTCACCTTTCTCATAGTTGTTGAAGTTGCTATTGTAAGAACTGCAACCTCGTCCACGACCACGGCTTCCACCTTATCCGTGACTTCTGCCTCTACCTCGGCCACATTGATTTATTTCATTGCCTTGGCTTTGATGCATATCTTTGAGTTGTAGTTTGAGGAGTTTCTCAGTGAGTCCTCGCTGCTTCTTGTGCTTCTCTTTATAGGCTTGTAATGACCCTAGAAGCTGCTTAATGTTCATTTCCTCTAAGTATTTCGTCTCTTCTATAGTTACAATAATATGCTCAAACTCCGGGTCTAATGAGCGGAGTATCTTTTCCATTATTCTCTCATCTTCTAATTTTTTACTGTTTCTTTTTAGTTGATTAAAAACAGCCAAAACTCTGAAAAAGTAATTAGAAATGGTCTCACCTCCTTTTATGTGCAGAGATTCAAACTTCCCTTTTAAAGTTTGAAGATGCACCTTCTTCAAGTTTTCTTCTCCTTTATATGATGTTTGCAGCTTCTCCCATGCTTGTTTAGCCAAGGTTGTATCTGAAATTTTCTCAAAACTGTCATCATTTAGGGCTTGATAGATCAGAAAGAGAGCCTTTTTGTCCTTCTTTCTTGAATCTTTTAAACTATCCTTCTCAGAGTGGGATAGTGATGCCTCATTTGTGGTTCACTGTAGCCTTTCTCTATAATATCTCAAACATCATGTGCACCAAGGAGAGCCTTCATTTTGATACTCCAATTGTCGTAATTGTTGTTGTTGAGTGTTAGAACTTGGAAGGATGCCACACTATTTTTCATATTGCTTAATCTGGAAAGAATTTGCAAAATCCGACTTCACGAATGGATCCAGAACGCTGAAAAACCTTAAGATGGACTCCAGCCTAAAAGTCAACTTTTTGTCAATGGCTTGGTCAATGTCTCAGCACCTCGGTCAACAGCTCGGTCAAATGACCCAACAGCTCGGTCAAATGGCTTGACAGCTCGTTCAACAGCTCAGCAAATTGGTCAAACGGCTTGACTCAGCCTCAACTCAGTGAGTTGACTTAGTTTCTAGCAGCAATCTTCTGGCGGCGATTGGTGGCACGTCCGACCTCCGATCAGGGTGATTCTAGTAGCGTTGGATTCGTCTTCCCAAGAACTTTGATTTGGTATACTATATGCCAATATTTGGCTCTGATACCACTTTGTTAAACACTAAACACTCAAACATTCTTTATTAAACTCTCTCAAACACTTTCATACACTTAGAAACTTTATTTCTTTACACTTCTTCTTCTTTCTTTTTCTTTGATGTATAAACTTCTTTGCAAGAGGCTCTATTTATACTACTAGAAAAATAATATAAATCATTCAAATAAATAAATACAATTATATTATAATCATACACTTAAAAGTAATACAACTCACACCAACTAATCTTAATAATTTCTCATACCAACTAATAATTTCTCACACCAACTAATAATAATTAACTTTTTTTAATTTTGACCGCAACTTTTCTTCTTTTGATTAGAACCACATATATGCTACAGTAAAACAAATTTAGTTATTCAACAATTCTAAATCTTAGAAGTGAATACGCTTGCAAAATTAGGTGTCCTTCAACCTCCCTAATTAACTTAAAAATTTTAAATCAACAAATAATAAATTAATTTTAAAAAAATATATATTTATTTGTGAATAAATGTCTTTTTTTTAATTACTAGATTAAATGAATTTATAATTATTTGTTTAAAAAAAATCAATTGGCTTGAATAATATGGTAAATTAATTTTAGAGTATTGCTAAATTAAGGGGTAATGACAATATGCAAGACCGGATATACCCATTGTGAGAACCCTAAATATTAATGAATTTATGGTACAAAGTGGAATTAGAAACGAGACCACAGTAAAATAATTAGAACTACGCTTGACAAAATAAATTGGATAATTATATTAATTAATTAATGTTTATATAATTTAAAGAAAATCCCACGAATAAACAATTTTGTTTCAAATGGTTAATTATAAAGATGAACTACTAAAGCAAAAGGAAAAAACAAAGAATTTTGATATAATATTTTATTTCATTAAAAGTGTCTTTGAGAAAATAAAGTGTAACTTTCTGCAAGTTAAAGATCGGAACATCAAACTCAAACGTAGAGAAAATTGTTGTAAATTAGGATCAATGAGCTAATTATATTCTTCCAATTTGATAGTATGTAAAATCATTTGCATCCATGCTAGAAAATCATTAGTAGGATGACATGTTTTTTGAATATAAAAAAAAAAAAATTCATTTGAATAGATGAAACATTTTAATAAGTTGGCATTTCTCACAAGTAAATAAAATTTATATATATAAAATCATTGCGCACGTGGGAAAGTTAATGCACGTATTACCTTTGACTGTTATAATTTTTTAAAAAATTCAATAAAAATAATCTTAAAAATCATAAATTAATGTTGAACTTACATTTCATGAATTTTTTAGAAACTTTCGTTTCTCATATGACAAATCTATTTAGGGACGTCATATATTAAGTAACATTGACAATAAAATCTTTTTTTTTTTTTTTTGTCATTTTAAATTTTTTTAATAAATTAAATTATAAGGTATATGTAATCTAATTATCTTGAAAAATTTTGTAACATTAATTTAAAGCTCGTTAAATTTTCATATAATATTTGAATTTTTTATTATCACTTTAATTTGTTGAACTTCCATGTACATGATGAGAGTAACATTTTGAAAAAAAAAAATACTGACCAAGAAGACTTATTAGATTTAAATATTATATATCTTTTACCAACTTCAAAGATGATTCTTAATTAGAAATTGATTAAGAAACATCACAATCTCATTTTCATGTGCTATCACATTTATTTCCATCGGAATATCATTTACAATATCAGCTATTTTAAAATTTATTACTTATTTCCATTGTATCAACTTTGGAAATTCTCTCTAAAAAAAACACTTTGTAAGTTCAATTCTAATGGCACGTAGTAGAGCCAAATTTTTATAGAAGAAACAATTAATAGATGAATAAATAATTCAGTAAGTTATAAATCAAAATACCTCTTTTATTAATTTTTTTCAAGTAACAAAATATTAATAGATTACATAAATCGATATATATGTAAGAACATGATAAGTAAATTTTTATTTTACTTCATATAATATTACACATTTATATTATCTTTTTGATTGGATCAATTCAAATTTTACAAATTGTGCTAAATTTTTATATTCAACTAAATAAAAACTATCTAAATTATTCCAAATTGCAAATTTTAAAAGAAATAAAATACATTAACTTCTGTAGTTAGGCTTCAAATCTCTTGGAAACTACTTTTAAAAATACAATAATTAGTAGGCCTTTGCAAAACTAGCAAGAACGTTGCTTTTAATTATTTTGTGGTCTCATCATCAGTGTCGATGCTTCCTTCACCACGATAGAGCTCTACAGAAGATGTCATTGAATTGGATAATCACCTTCCTTTAGGCTTCAAATCTCTTGCAATGGCTTTCTTTGGATCTTGCAAGGTCAAGAAAGAGCTGATTTGACACGCACATGCGGTTCGACCCACCCTTACTTGGCCATGGAGTCTCCATATCTCGCCTTCAAATCTCATCTTACACAAGCTAAGTGATCTTGGTGTAAGCACATATCACCCATCTCAAATCCCTGCTTCAGCCCATTCAATCCTTTCGCCAGTGGACAAAGGCTGGATGAGATGAATTGGGTTTGCCCTAGAAAGTGCAAGACATCTCTTGATTTGAAGGCTCAAAATCATTGTAACTCTAACCATGAACCATTTCCCACGTAATAGCTTCTTGGGTCCTGGTTGACTTCATGGTTAGAGCCCTCCTCGAATGGTTCAGTACCGGGTGGATCGTTGCAAGAGTCCAAATGAGCATCCTCATAATGAAAGATGTTCATCAGAAAACCTCTTCCTTCTTTTAGATCGTGGAGGAGTATTTGCACCTCTGCATCATACATGAAATTTTCAACAGAAATAATCTAAGCAATCAAGAAAGATTCCAAATGCAACTAAAACACAATCAAAAAATAATGATCTTGTTCATTAAAATCGAAGACAAGGTTCATACCTAGAAGAAGGAATGGAAGTTCCTGGGGACTCTTCCTGAATTGCCATGAACAACGACCTGAGCATTGTGCTCCAGATTGCTACCCAGAATATTGTTAATAGCCCTGAAAATGTTGAAGCACACCGTACTTTCTTTTCTTTTCCTTCTTCTCTTTTTCGCCATTTTCATGTTTGCACTAAGTGTGGTTAGAACTTGAACTTGAAAAATACTTAGCTTCTTATAGGTGAAAAGAGTCTGGACTGTATACACTTACTTGCCATATTTAATGGATTGTTATAGATTTTATCATAATGATTTCAGATTCTTTCAGATTTTCTTTTTTGAATCAGATTTTCTCGGCTAATGTCATTTGTTGCTGTGGCTATACAATGGATTGTGTTTCACGAAAATTACTTCTGCACTCGGTGAAAGTACATCATTTTTTTTTTTTTTGTAGGAAGTATGTACATCTATTCTCATATAAAGTTGGTATAGACATCCAATGTGGAAAATTATTTTCCTTCAAATACAACATATTGTATAACCATAATAGATGACATTAATTAAGAAAATCTGAGTGTAAGATTAAAAAACAATATAAATGAATCCAAAATCATTATGATAAAATCCATTACAATCCACTATATATGGTAACAAATCAAATAAAATCCAAAGCCCTTTTACATATAAAAATTCAATATTTTTCAAGTCTTTTATTTTTTTTTTTTGAAAAAATATTTTTCAAGACTTAACAATTCTAAATACAAACATGAAAATAGCAAAAGAAAAAGAAAAAAAGAGCCGAATGTAGGATGTCATAGATTGATGGTTCCTCCCACAGGCGTATGCGACTGGATAAATCATGATAAGTTGGCAAAGAGTTACTAGGTTGACACTTTTGTAAGATTTTCAGCTGTAGCTGCATTTTTCTACCCAAAAAAAAAAAAGAAAAAAAGTGATATGCTTAACATATTCAGAGTTGTCTACTTTAATTTTTGGCAATCTATAATAATAATAAGACTACAAAGATAAAATATTGACAAAAGAGTTAGAAATCTAAAATTAATTAAAAATGTATAAGAAATATTCACAATGTATAATCTAAAATAATATTTCTGAAAAAATTCATCCCACAGAAAGAAAATCATATAAAATTTATAATTTAATATAGGGTAAAGATTTTTGCACTCCATTTTAATTTTATTAATTGTTTAAATGACTTAACTATCCTTAATTTAAAATAATTATGTACCTTTCACAATTATTAACTCAAAAAATTATTTAATTCATATAGATAAAAATCTAATAACTTCATACAAAAAATTTATTTTGATTTAATTAATAATTTTGTTATTATAACCTCTAAGAATTATTCAATTCTTTGATACTTGGTATGGCTAAAGAGACTATATAGCTGAAAAAATATTCAATTTTATCATTTAACCCAACACATTTAAAGAAAGTCATATAATCTAAATATGGATGGACTGTATAAATATTCTATTATCGTCCTCTTTTAAATTTATGATAATAGAATTCAAATCCTACATTTTAGGATGCTTTTAAAGATGAGTTACCCTTTAACTACTCTTTTATTGGCACTTTTACATCATTTTTTTATCACACTTAATTTGATATTATAATATTAGTGAATATTATTCCTATAATAAGACAATACACTTTTAGATGTGATTTTTAATATTTCAAATAATATGAATTCAATTTTTTAGGAATTTATTATAGAAAAGTTAGATTAAATAATAGTTTTTTATTGTAATGACTAATAAGATTAAATAATCTAAATATATTAAATAACTATATAATTAAAAAGTAGTTCTCTTTCTGAATTTTACAACATAAAAAAAAACTAATTTTACAAATTGACCATGGAACAATTTAAATTTACCATTTAATATATTTTTAAAAAAATTGACTATTAAATGAATCTCTCACTTTAATTTAGGCAAATTTTTTTAATAACCATGTTGTGTTTATTCCCCAAAATATAGTCAACAGCATACCAAGTCACTACATTTGATATTTAACTAAAAATTGAAAAATAATCCGAATAGTAAATTAATTAAAAAATGAGAATTTATATTTATTAATTTTAATTGTATATTTTTATAAATATCAAATTCACAAATTGATATAAATTAATTTATATAAATTCTGTTGAAAAAAAGTGACTGATGAAATTTTAATAATTTCAAATATTTAAAAAATTGTATCTTTCTGTTGACTTTGAGTCCAACTAATGTTTAAAAAAAATATAAAATTTGTTACTTTAATCTTCATTCTTGTTAAATCCTTATAATATTTCATAAATTAGTAATGTTAGATTCTCTAACCATAAATAAGAAAATCTCTTTGATTAGAAGATATAAAAATATCCAAATAAAGCATATTGATAAAATCTACAACAATCTCAAATTATTATTATAAAATCTACAAAAGTCCTAATATTTATAGTTCCAGATTTTTGCAGGTTATATAATAATAATTTCAGATTGTTTTGTATATTTTCAATCTTGGAGATGGATTACACAGGCAAAATTGGAGTCTTCCAATTTTCACAGATTTTATCATAATCATTCTGGATTTTTTTGGATATTCTAAATCTTAGAAGTGGATACACTTGCAAAATTAGGAGTCCTTCAACCTCCCAAATTAACTTAAAAAATTTAAATAGACAAAGAATAAATTAATTTTCAAAAAATATATATATATTTGTGAATAAATGTCTTGCGTTATTTTTTATTCCTTAAATAAATGAAGTTATAATTATTTGTTTAGAAAAAATCAATTCACTTGAATAATATGGTAAATTAATTTTTGAGTATTGCTAAACTAAGGGGTAATGACAATATGCAAGACCGGATATACCCATGGTGAGAACCCCTAAATATTAATGAATTTATGGTACAAAGTGGAATTAGAAACGAGACAACAGTAAAATAATTAGCGCTATGCTTGACAATATAAATTGGATAATTATATTAATTAATTCATGTTTATATAATTTAAAGAAAATCCCATGAATAACAATTTTGTTTCAAATGGTTAACTATAAAGATGAACTACTAAAGCAAAAGGAAAAAACAAAGACTTTGATATAATATTTTGTTTCATTAAAAGTGTCTTGAGAAAATAAAGTGTACCATTTTGCAGATTGAAGATCGGAACATCAAACTCAAACGTAAAGAAATTGTTATAAATTAGGATCAAAGAACTAATTATATTCTTCCAATTTGATAGTATGTAGAATTATTTGTATCCACGCTAGAAAATCATTATTAGGATAACATGTTTTTCGAGAAAAAAAGAATGATTCATCCGAATAGATGAAACATTTAATGAGTCAGTGTTTCTCATAAATAAATAAAATTTATATATATATAATTATTTATCACTTTGAAAAGTTGATACTTATGTTGTCCTTCGTCTGTTATAATATTTTAAAAAATTCAATCAAAATAATAATCTTAAAAATCATAAATTAATGTTGATGTTACATTTCGTGAATTTTTTAGAAACTTTGGTTTCTCATATAACAAATTTATTTAGGGACATCATATATATATTAAGTAATATTAACAAGAAAATCAATTTTTTTTGTCACTTTGAATTTTTTTTAATGACTTGAATTATAAGGAATATGTAATCCTAATATCTTGAAAACTTTTGTAACATTAATTTCAAACTCATTGAATTTTCATATAATATTAGAATTTTTTTTTTATTTTCACTTTAACTTGTTGAACTTCCATGTACATGATGAGAGTAATATTTTAAAAAAATACTAACCAAGAGAACTTGTTAGATTTAAATATTATATATCTTCTACCAACTTGAAAGATGTTTCTTAATTAGAAATTGATTGAGGAACATCACCACCTCATTTTCATGTGCGATCACGTTTATTTCCGTCGGAATATATCTGTACAGTATCTTGTATTTTAAAATTTATTACTTATTTACATCGTATCAAATTTGAAAATTCTCTCTAAAATAAACACTTTAAAAGTTGAATTCTAGTGGCACGTAGTAGAACCAAATTTTTATAGGAGAAACAATTAATATATGAATAAATAATTCGATTAGTTATAAATCAAAATACCTCTTTTATTAATTGTTTTGAGTAACAAAACATTAATAGATTATATAAATCGAGATATACACTGGAACATGACAAACAAATTTATATTTCATTTCATATAATATTACACATTTATATTATAATTATTATTAGATCAATTCAAATTTCACATATTGTGCTAAATTTTTATATTCAAATAAATAAAAACTATCTAAATTATTTCAAATTGCAAATTTTAAAAGAAATAAAATGCATTATCTTCTGTAATTAGGCTTAAAATCTCTTGGAAACTACTTTTAAAAATACAATTAGCAGGCCTTTGCAAAACAAGCGAGAAAGTTGCTTTTAATTATTTTGTGGTCTCATCATCAGAGTCAATGCTTCCTTCACCACGATAGAGCTCTACAGAAAATGTCATTGAATTGGATAATCGCCTTCCTTTAGGCTTCAAATCTCTTGCAATGGCTTTCTTTGGATCTTGCAAGGTCAAGAAAGAGCTTATCCTCGCACCATTCGTTCCATCTCCAGCAAAGATTTGACACGCACATGCGGTCGGACCCCCCTTACTTGGCCATGGAGTCTCCATATCTCGCCTTCAAATCTCATCTTACACGAGCTACGTGATCTAGGTGTAAGCACATATCACCCAGCTCAAATCCCTGCTTCAGCCCATTCAATCCTTTCGCCAGAAGACAAAGGCTGGATGTGATGAATTGGGTTTGCACTAGAAAGTGCAAGACATCTCTTGATTTGAAGGCTCAACATCATTGTAACTCTAACCATGAACCATTTCCCACGTAATAGCTTCTTGGGTCCTTGTTAATTTCATGTTTAGAGCCCTCCTCGAATGGTTCAGTACTGGGTGGATCGTTGCAAGAGTCCAAATGAGCATCCTCATAATGAAAGATGTTCATCAGAAAACCTCTTCCTTCGTTAAGAACGTGGAGGAGTACTTGCACCTCTGCACCATACAAAAAGAAAGTCATATTATGAGTCCCCAACATAAATTAAATAAGCTAAGCAATCAAGAAAGATTCTAAATGCAACTAAAATACAACCAGAAAATAACGGCCTTGTTCGTTAAAATCGAAGACAAGGTTCATACCTAGAAGAAGGAATGGAAGTTCAAGGGGACTCTTCCTGAATTGCCATGATCAACGACCTGAACATTGTGCTCCAGATTGCTACCTAAAACATTGTTAATAGCCCTGAAAGTGTTGAAGCACACCATACTTTCTTTTCCTTCTTCTCTTTTTCGCCATTTTCATGTTTGCACTTAGAATGGTTAGAACCTGATCTTGAAAAAATACCGAGCTTTTTATAGGTGGAAAGAGTCTGGACTTTATACAATTACTTGCCATGTTTAGTGGATTATTATAGATTTTATCATAATGATTTCAGATTCTTTCAGATTTTCTTTTTTTAATCTTACAAATAGATTTTAATGGGTTGTTTTTCACGAAGAATACTTCCTACACTGTTATTTTTTTTTTGGAAATTCTGTGTATATACACTTAAATCTCATATAAAGTTGGTCATATATAGGACAATATACATATATAACAAAATTTTATTTGGGACAATTCTAAAATTCCCCCGGTGTTAATAAATAATTTTTTTTTAATTTTAATTCTTTTTGCAATTCAATTTTTTTTGAAATCTTTTTTTAATCTAAAACATAAGGTACACACAAATGAATTCATCGTATAAGAATTTAAATACATGTAATCTATAAATAATTTTTTTAAAATTTTTTTAATAATGTAATAAAAAAGTCACGAACAGGACCATGTTTTGTTGCTCCCCGCGAAGCATTGTAGCACTAGCAATGCGCAACATAAAGAATTATCCATATATATATATATATATATATAGAGTGGGAATCGCCTCATATGACTGCTGGCGTATAGATAGAAAATTATTTTCCATGAAATACAACATCTTGTATAACTATAATAGATGACATTAATTAAGAAAATCTGAGTGTAAGATTTAAAAAATGCAAATGATTCCAAAATCATTATGATAAAATCCATTACAATCCACTATATATGGTAATAAATCAAATAAAATCCAAAGTCCTTTTACATATAAAATTTCAATGTTTTTCAAGTCTTAACAATTCTAAATACAAACATGAAAATGAAAAAAGAAAAAAGAAAAGGAACAAAAGAACAAAAAAATGATATGCTTGACATATTCAGAGTTGTCTACTTTAATTTTTGGCAATCTATAATAATAATAATAATAATAATAATACTAGCAATAAGAATGTTAGAATAGTTAGTGATACATTTTTTCCACATTAAGAAAAAAAATGAAAGATTTTATAATTATTAATCCACCTAATCAATTAAATTTAGTTGGAGGAAAATATTAAAGAGAAATTTTGAACCTTCTAGCCTTTATAAATTAAAAATTGGCATTTAAGCCTTGGTTCAAATCAATTAATATATATATTATTTAATTTTTTTAATTAATTAACTAACAATCACCGCTGGGTAGAAAATTTTGAAATTTTATTAGAAGCTTTCATGTATAGAGCAAACTTGCTTTTACAAGTTATTTTTGAATGTTTTTCATTCAATTATAAGCTTTACATATTACAATGTATGATTCAGTTATTAAAAAAGCAATAAAAAGTTAATATTTAGTGATTTCTAGTTTACATGAATTCCTATTTTTCTCTTAATTTCTAGATTTCACACTCGAGTGTGATGGTTTACAAAAATAGTAGTACATTGAAGAAATGTCAACAGAATTTGAAGATAATAGTGGTGCAAGTAATGAAACGTCCATTAGTTATAGCCACATCTTGCCGAATGCATCCGCATACCTTTCTAAAATTTCTCACCAAATGTGTAAAATAGCATTATACGTCATTTATGTACTTGCTCAATTGATTTATCCTCACGTGTAAGGGGAAAAAAATCTTTTGGGTAAAAGAATAGCGTTATGCATCACTTCTAATTTGACTTTATGCATCTAGTATAACACATGAGAAGAAATTTTTTTTTTTTTTTTATTCACAGAAATTTTCTCAACTCGGACTCTCTGAAAGGATATGACTAATATCTCCGTTAGTGTCTTCCATTCATCTCTTTGCCGAATCCAATTATGCATTTTCCAAGGAGGTGAACAAGAAATTGCCAGAAAACATGGCTTCTTTGTCTACACATCAAAATCCACAACTTGGTCAAATTTATATACTATGAAAAAACTGAAAATGAAATAAACACTATTGAACATTATCGACATTCTTAACAGGACTGGGTTCAAACATCTGGAATTCCAAGCACCAGGAACAGGAGATGAAGAAATTTTGATGAGATGATAATCGATTTTGTTTGAATCTTTGCACACAACACTAAATCTACACATTTCAAACCTAAAGCTAGAAAGGGATCAAATGAGCATATAGAAGTGAAATGCATCAAGGAAACATAGAAAAACCATACTATAGTAAGTTCAACAATTACTCTAGCAGCAGAATTGAGCTTAACTTCAAAAAGAATTTTCCACCAAGAATGAAGATAACTCACGTCAATTTGGAACAAATATACCTGTTAGAGAAAAACAACTGACTTCACGGCAAACATATCTTGCCATTGCCTGCAGAAATGAGTAATGAATGAACATTCAGTTGCATTGATTTAGAATAGAAACAAGCTGAATAAGACTTTTGAAATTTTGAAAAGAAACGAATATAAATTTAGAATCTAATCAAGTCCGCATTCTTTGTCCTTCAAGATGCACCATGGAGGACAAATAATAATCAGCTTAGTAATTGTGAAATAACTCCTTAATTTCATTGTCATAAGAGGTTCAATCTTGTGACTGGTTAGACATCTAATGCAGCAAATGGCATATTAGCAACCTAGACCAGGAGAACTAGACAGTGGAGGTTCTGCTGACTTCCATACTCAAAATAACACTTCTAACAACCAAGGTCAATACAACCACATAGTTCGTCTGGTTGTCTGCAGCACTGAATATCACAATGACAAAGCAAAGATGAGAAGATACCTGGACAGCACGTAATGCAGCAGCATCTGGCTCTGAACTACCATCATCAGAGAAGACGTTCCTGGAACACGTAACTCCAATAAGAACAAAAACAGATTCAGGCCAATTTAAAAGTGTTTTTAATTGCTCCTTCTGATTACAAGATACATGAAATTTTTTTTTTTTTTATTTGCATCTAGCATTACTAAAAACCATTAGCATCTTTAACATAAACCTCTAAAGGGATCATTCATTGATATGTTAAATTTGAAAGACCAGAAATAGGTCCTATCTAGTGAGCAGCTTCCTTAGTGTTTTTGATCTCTAAAAATTAAAGGCATATTTTGCAGTTATTCCTCAGAAGACACTTTAGTCTGTTAAAGAATCGAAAGCAAGACCAACGAAATAGCTGTTAAGGAAAAACAAAAATACATACATAAATCCAGCTGATCAGTGGCATCTAAAATATATAATGTTCATCAAAAGCTTTTGCAAATAAATAAATAAAAATTGATTCTAACCCTTCCTCTCCATCATCTACAGGACAGTGTTAAGAACAGTTTATGCACAGTGCAGGTCACATAAGATCTCAATTTTAAATGGACAAAAGGAAAGATCCTAGCACAGACCGTATCTAGGTACTGTCAAAATCATACTACAATAACAAGAGTCCCATTAAACACTAAAGTTCATGCATCATATCAAAGATATTCTTAGACACAATTTTGACGACTATCTTACCTCCAAATCACCTTCACTAGCTCATCAGTTTTAGCCTCTGGAAGCAAGGCAGCATCATAAGCAACAATATTTCCATAGAATATCTTCTCCAATTCTTTCATCCATTTTGTCAACAGTAAGTTAACCTGCCATTTCAAAAGTATATATAGCACAAAAGTTCTAGATGACTGACAATCACTTTTATATCCATATCACTGCCTAAAAACTAAAATGATGGCAGAGTATTTCATGCGGAAGTAGCAACTTAAGCAATACTATCCTTAACATTGAAGGCTCAGCTAAGGAAGGAGAAAAGATAACTGGTAAAGAAAATTCTACCAAAATAAAAAAATACAAAAATTTACCCCAGCTTTAGAAACTCTCAACTCCACATCATGATTGTAAATCTCATACAAATACTGCCCGAATTCAACACCTTCTTTTCCTTCCTGTTTCAAACGGCGCAGGACAAGCCACATATGGAGCACAAGCAACGAGAAGGTCATTTTAAATGTCTTCTCTAAATTGAACACTGCATACAGAACAACAGACAAATCTATATCAATGGTGTTTTTTAAATATATATATATATATATATATATATATATATTCAAATTCAATGAACTGAGTCCCTGACCTTCATAAATTGGAGGCTTATCAACTTGTGAGATAATGCGCTTGTACACAACATTTGCTCCTCTGATATTAGTGCTTTGTTTACTATAGAAAAGCATTAGCTTGAGCATAAAACGCTTAATGCCTTGATATTCTGGTTCTTTAACCCTAAGTGGAGAGTCCAAGGCTAAAGCCAATGAACACGGCTTTGATCTAAACAATTTATCCAAGTTTACCTATTTCAAAAAAAAAAAAATCAAATTTCGATTAATAAACTAATAAATTATTTGATTGATTTAAGCATAAATAAAAATAAATAGGGATCTTTCGTACCGGTGATTTGGAAGGAAAAGGCTGTTGTGTAGTATCATTAGGAGCAGGAGTTACAGCTGCTGTAGAAGCCTTGGCATAGGTTAGACGTGCAGTGAAAAGATAATCATTTTTAGTTACAGAGCCGCTGTTGAGCTTCCATAGTTGAGAAGAAGAAGAAGCAGTAGCTGCTCTGCTCCATCTTGTCAACATTTTTGCGAGCGGTGTGCGTGTGACTGTGTCTTCTCTTTCTTTTCTCTTTAATCACGAGCCCCTCTTTAATCACGAGCCCCGCCTGCAGTTGGCCCACTCCCTGAAGGCCTCAACCCCTCCGGAAAAGGACCGATAGAAGATGGATTTTAGACTATTTTAGTATGCAGATCTAACGGTAATTGTGAGGCCAGCTATTTTAATTTCATCATCTGCCTAGGCCTCACAGCCGTTTGATACATTATTTTATTTTCTTCACTTGTAATGAACACTTGATGTTGCACCCAAAATTTTATTAAATGTATATTCATCTGTTTAATTAAAAAAAAATTATAATTTTTTTAATTTATATATATTGTTTTTAAATATATTTAGAAATAACAAAAATTATAAATTTAAATATATATTCATCTTGTTTTGACATGACATTTCTAAATAAAACTCACTTTTTATTTCGAGAAAACTAAGAAATTACATTTTAAGAAGCAATGTACTTTCTGAACTAATTTCCAAAAAAAAAAGTACGTTCTGAACTTAATCTCCTAAAAGATTTACTCAATTTTTTAATTTAAATTTAAACTTCTTCTTTTTTTTTTTGTCAATATTTGAATTTAAACTTCTAGTATTCACAAAGATTTTTGTAAATATTTAAGGCAAAATCCATTTTTAAATCCTTGAACTATAGTGATTTTTTATATTGAATATCTATTATTTTATTGCATTGCATTAAACCCCTATATTATTATTTATGTAGCTATTAATTCTCAATTTGACAAATTCCATAAAAATGTACAAAAAATTTAGGAACTTAATGTATACACAAATAATAGCATAAGAGCTCAATGCAATGAAATAAAACAATAAAGGCTCAATAGAAAAAACAATTATATTTCATAAGCTTAAAAATGATTTTTGCCAATATTTAACAATTAATTTTACCCATTCCACCACTCAAAAGGAGTAACAAATCAAAATAAAAATTAAATGCTAACGATGTACAACTTCCTAGTGCATCAGATGCTATCTACCAATGTAGAGCATTGGTTTGCTGATACGCATGAGCTTTTGCTTATACAAGAAAAAAAACAAAACTGCTCTTATATGGAAGCCGCTGAATGTATACAAAATTAATGGAAGCACAGCAGCCAGACCTGATACAGAACATATTTTCGTCAAAGAAAAGCTTTAAAGCCATGGACATTGCGCACCTCCGAACCTCACTCTAATCAACTAAGCTTCAGCTTCCCGGTTAGCCTAACGCCCTAACCCCTTTATATAAAATTGCAATTTACATTTTCCCTCTCAAAAAACACAGAATTACATACATTAACTTTGCATTGACAATCTCCGCTTAACCCATATCAGTGCCCCAATCTAAAAACGGACACAATGCCTTCAAAATCATTGGAGGTATTGCCGAAGACTTTCGCCACTCATGGACTCCATCTCCTTGAGGATATCTTGCGCTAGAGATTTAACGGGAAGCTCCATGTCCTCCAGTAGTTCACCTAGGTAAGGGATGGTTTCAGGCAGCAATACAAGGTACTCTTCTTTCAGATTATCCAGAAGATACTTGACAATTCTTAATCCTAAAATCCGAGACCGCATCTTCTCACTCCGAGTTTGCAACAGCACCTGAAAAGTTCAAAAAAATACAATTACGTAAAATGAGCGAACTATTGACCTTGGCCAATTGATTATCGATATAATGAGGCTCCTAAAAGAAATTCAAAGAAATCAGATAGGCATTCTTCAATAATTTATCAATTTGAATAGCTAAATGCATTAGATGGCAAGGCTTCAGAAAATGTGCAAATCTGGAGAAAAAGGAGAGAAGATAGAACATCTCAGGTGGGGCACAAGTGCAAGCATTGGTTTGTGACAAGCAAGTTTAAGTACAAAATTTACACATGGATAGGGAAGTCCTAAAAATAAAATACGACAAAATTGGTATGCTCATTAACTGATATCTAGTCTTTATTTTCTTAGTTCTGAGAGTTTCAATGAAACAAAATAATGCATAAAAATTTTGTCAACATAATTAACTGCCCGGAAAAAGAACCTACATACATAATTATTGAAATCCGTAGCTACAATATTTTATCATTTCTAAAATGATTCATAATCCAACAAGAAAGAAATGAATAGGATAATAACAGTTTAAAAGGGGTCATCGAGAAACTGTAAACAAAGACACTCTAATAACATCTGAACAGCTATCATTTACTAAACATATATGCAGACAGATGATTTTCATTGAATTGGCAAGCAAGGTGCAAACTTAAGCACACTATAGAATCATTCAAACCTAGAAGAGCCAAACATTGCAATCAGAAGAGTTGACAGGAATATGGCACAGGGCAGTAGAGATTCTAAAAATGACCTCGTGGTTCAAGGGCTTCCATAGAAGGTCAGATCCTGCAGTAACAGCCATTTGACCAATGCAAACTACCAACATGTCATCAACTTCCGCAACAGATGGTATGTCTGGATGCTCTTCTAGAGAAGCTGGTGGCTCCATAACAAGCTGTGAGACTAGGGGTTTCAACAGAACCTGCAATCACAATTCCAATTACAAACAAGATAGGAAAGGAGAACAAAACCAAACTGCCTTGAAAAAGAGAATTTCACTGATTGATGAAATTATCAGATCACAGTTGACGCTGAACATTGACTTAATGCTCAAACAGCAGTTCCCAGCCCACAAAATATAACTAAATGGAGAAGCCAGAAACAAGGTTGCATAAATGTTGAAATAGCAATACATAACATCTTAACGAAACAAAGGAAATCTTTTTAATCAATCACAGAATCAAGATATAAGGATTACTTAAGTACAGTATTTAAGTCTGCACAAACACCCAAGTGCCCATAACTGACACTCTTTATGTGCTAAACATTCCTGCTAGCAGCTGGTGTAAAATTTTGAATTGTTGCTAATGTAAATCCCACCAAGCTTAGAGACACTGATGTGAAGCAAAAAACAGAACCATGTAGTTTCCCAATCCCATATAATACTGATTGTAGATAATAGAAATGGTTCTTAACCTTGACCACCTTTGACTAGGATATCCAACCAACAGATCAAGGAAATATGGACAAATATAATATTAATAAGTCTACAGCAGGGAGGGAGTACTAACAAGTCTAAGATGTAAAGTGAGTACTAAAAAGTCAAAATGTCCAATTGCACATCAAACAATGCAACAAAAACAGTTCAATTGGCATGAATTTTGAACTGGAATTTGTGAGTATCCACATAAAGCGTTGTAATGCAGGATCCTAGTTAGCTGCTCCACACTTGTCAACATGATAAAAGTGAAGACCTAAAATATAAGTGAGTCCCCTCCCGAAAAAAACATGGCACTGAAAGGTAGAGTGCACAGGTAGAGATTACTAGCCTGAAAGTTTGATGAGTCCAGAAATTTCAGGCTTCCAATGTCATAGAGAAAACATTTATGCAAAGCTGATATGACTAATGCCCTTAGATGCCAGCGTTTATGTGATAACAAACTGGTTGTTTCTTTCAAACTCATTCCTGCTTCCTGAATCTTGGCTTTCTTCTTCTTTTGAATCAAACCAGGACCTTTTGCACCTGCAGCATCCAAGAGATGCTGTACACAACCCTCAAGCAAGTACTTGAAGTAAGGGACAAAAAGGGACCTGCAGCAACCAATGATGGAATTTAAATGATGGGATTCAAATGGCCAAGTATCCTATATAGACAAAAATTAAAAAGGAAAAGCAGTTTATTGCCCCTTTTAACTAAAGACAGATGAACCATTCATTGGCAACTTGTGGGCATAACCTAATATGATCATTACCTTATAATGCCTTACATTATGACTACGGATGTTGATGTAAAAGAAAATTCCAAATAATACTTGCAACTACACCTGAACTCAAGCATCATAACTAGAGCCACAACTTAACAAACAATGTAGAAAATGACGTGGATGACCAGGAATGCACCAGGTTAGGAGCAAAAGACATGAAATTATATACCAGGTTGCTTAAAGAATGACGAACCAAGTACAGAAGACAAATCGACTCACCTATGATTCTCAGTAAGCTTGTTCACCAGACCATACAGGGCAATGGACCGATCCACAGATGCACCACCTTCAATATCAATTTGTTCAACATGTGATTCTGCCCAATCGACAATACCAATAAAAAGAGGCTTGAACATAGATTCAGTGAGTTTCATAGTCAGAGAAATCATGGCATCAATTACACTTTTTTCAACGGCATCAATGTTCTGAATTGAAACAGGGTGTTGACGACGAAGATCAAGAGCACACAAGCAGAGGTCAAAAATCTTTTCATGGTGAGCACCAACAGATGATCTATCCATCTTACCAACTAAGCTCGCTAGCATCTTTAAAGTAACCGCCACACTTAAATCCCCAGACTCCACTGCATCAGAATATATTGCCAGCAAAGGTGGCAGAGCAAGTCGAACCTAGAGAAGCAAAAACTAGGGTCGGTATTCCTCAAAACCATGATAAATAAAATGAGCAGAAAAAGCAGATATATAAAGACTTACAGGGATTTTATCAGTAAGGAGTCTTCGCACTACATCAGCTTTCAGTTTTAACTTTGGCTTGGTTTCAATTGTATACTCAGGACAAAGCACTAGAAGTCTTGTAACATCTTGAAGATATGGATTTAAAAAGCCACCAAGCTTGTCCACAACTGCCTCCAGAGTGACAAGAATAGACTGCATGAGTGATTCTTTTGAAGTTGTTAGTGCAGGAGAGGTATGATTATCGCTACTTTGAGAACAGATCTCATGGGTTATCTTAATCACATTTTTCATAATTCTAGGAAGCTCAGATAATGCTCTTGGTCCTAGCACATTAACTAAAGCACCAGTTGTGCGAAGGCAGCTAGAAGAAATGGCCAAGTTAGGTGAGCTAATGCCTCTTGTAATAGATGGTAGGGACGAGCTGAAGATCGAATAATCAGAAGAAAAGCTGTGTGCCAAAACTTCCAATGTAGAAATTGCTGACAATTTAAGAGAAGCATCTACTTCATTCTTCACATCATCAACTAACCCAACAATTTCCAAACACATTTGATGAAAAGATTCAATTGAACTCTCATCCATATGGAGCCAATCAGTACTTGAATTCGCATTCAGCTTCCTTCTTCCCTTGTGCTTTGCTTTATTTGACTCATGATCCCTTAATGTCTCACAAAGAAGCCCAAGAGCCTAATGGAATGCAAAGTTCAAAAATGTCAGAAATATCCATCTTTTGGCATACAGGAAAAATTAAGGATTAGAACTAACTGAAACCCTGAAGCCCCATACATTTTAAAGTATCCACCACACATGCATTACAAGCAATCATGAATGGACACAGCAAAAACTGGAAATTTACACATGAATTTTATGGCAAAATCAAATACATTTTCATGCAAAGTACTGTCAAAAATTCATTTGTTTGCCTTCAATTTTATAAACTTGATTTTGTATACAAAGGTAGAAAAAGGATGAAGTCAAATAAAGATGCCTAAATTGCTAATGGAAAACAGGAAATGCATTAATTCAGCAATTCTTGTCCAAACCATATCCAGAATTCATTTTCCACCTACAAACTGGTCAATAATGTTAATAGAGGGGAGAGAAGAAGCAATATCAAATAAAGATGCCATGATTAGTTATGAAAACATACTGGACCTTATATCTAAAATTGTTATCTCAAGTCCCAAAAAAATTTTAAGTCACAAGCTTTAAGCCATAGGTTGTTTATGAAAGAAGGCATTGCACTAAATAACATATACCTTCTTTCGCACATCTCCACCTGAATGACTAAGCAACCCAATGATCCCTCTGAAGTATGCCGCAGGGCTCATAACTGCTGTGATAGTCCTCAAGACAGCATGCATAGACTCTTTTAATTCTTTTCTCTTCATAACAGGAATACTTATTTGCTTTCTTATCTTATCAATAAGATGCAAAAGAGAAACAACATGCTCCATGAGTTCTTGAAGTATTGCCTGTAAACACCAACAGTCATCATTCCTTAATCATGTAAGCCACTACGGGAACAAAATCAGACGTGATTAACTATATATGGGTAAGCACATAATGAACTGAGCTACTTACTGCAATTTATTTTTCTGCCATTCAAACATATATCCATCTAATTGGAAATATAGCACAACAATTACTAGTGTTACATAATGATCAGTACCATTTGGACAAAAGGTGCTCTGAACTGAATTTGCAGTGACTAAATTCAATAAACAGAGGCTCTCATAAGTTACACAAAACCCCCGGAAATGACAAATAGAAGGTTCTGATATGTTGCAAACAATCTGACGGCAATATTAAGACATCCATATTATCTTTAATTTGAAGGAAGGAAGTTAGCATCTTGCTCTTTAGGTATGGCATGATTTTAATTTTGTTCCAAAATTTGGAAGTCCTACTAGTTCCAAGACTCAAAGTTGAAGGAAACTGCTGGATAACAGTAATACAACATGAATTATAAGTCCTTGAAAATGCATCCAGAGCATTCTGAATTTCAAAAAAATACGGTTCTTAAGAGTAATGTAATGCATCAAAATGTTAAAAGAAGTATATCAGAACCTGTATGCTATCACAATCTTCTCCTGACTCAAGTTTGAAAGTTAATTCTGGATCTTGCAATTTGTGAGAGGTGAAATCCATTGCAAAGAGCAGTTCCATAAACAGTTCTTGGCATACATGACCACTCCCTATAAGTTGAAGCAACAAAACAACAGACGGAAGCCAAATCATGCATGAATATTGCTCACATATCTGCACAGCAAAGGCATACTCCCACTCTCTCTTTACAGAAGATGTAAGACTGTCTGAATTATGTGCATCATCAAGGTGAAACAGTCCTTTCCTCAAAACTAAGGAACGGAGAAGGAGCACAATTAATGAAGCCAAGCTATTACGTTCTCCCAAAGTCCTGTGAAGAAGAACGTGAATTAAGAGGAAGATGGAAGAAACAGCACAAGTCATGAAAGCTAGATGGACTATACCTTAACAGGTATACAATAATTGATAGCCTCCTATGTTCAGCAACATCAGGCAACAAATTCACAAAAATCTGCAGGCAGATTCAGTCAACTCAGAAAATTAGTTTCAAAGCAACCAGCTACAACAGAAAAAGGTGCTTTCGGGAGACGACTATCTGACAGACTACCTGAAGCAATTTCTCTGTGTTGTTTGTCTTAGCCAGCCAGCAGGGAACAACTTTAGATATAAGCTCCTCAAACACACATTGTGAGTAGCTGTCAACCTATAGCATTAACAGAAAAAGAAGAAAATAGAACTGTGATCAGCATGCAGCTAAAAAAGTGATACTAGTCTCCACTTTTGGATTATCTAATTAAAATAAATTTTGACCTTTCAATTGGATTCAAAAATCAACCAAATAAATAGAACTGTGATCAGCATGCAGCTAAAAAAGTGATACTAGTCTCCACTTTTGGATTATCTAATTAAAATTAATTTTGACCTTTCAATTGGATTCAAAAATCAACCAAATACCCAAATTAAATTTCTCTCTTCAAGCAGAATACCAATGCTTACAGATAGAAGGAAACACCCGCAAGTGTGTGCACACACACAACCCACATAAAAAACTGGTGAATCACAAATCTGTACAAGGTAAATACATGTCCAAACCTGAGTAACTGTTGATTCTCCAACAACCATAAATAGATCTGATATATGTTCCAATATTTTTTCTGGAATGACCTTTGCAATTGAAGATAAAAGCAAGAAAACATGGTTGCGTGTTACTCCATCCTTAGCAGAACGAGCATACTCCACCAACATTTTGATGTCTATTTTATTTGTTATGTCATCCTGCAATAGAAAACAGATCCATAAAATTTAAGAAAATTACAAAACAAGGACATATTAGCATTCCCCAGCGAAAACCTTCCAACTTCAAAAGGGGTGGGCATACCTTGAGTGGAACAGCATTTATAGATGAACTAATAATATTTTCCAATATTGATAAAACTGCCTGTTGAATAAAACGCACTGTACAAGTTCTGGTTTCAGAAATCCCAGATGAAGATTGGATCCACTTCTCATCTTGAGCAATTACCCACTCTTCCGAAAATATTTTACCAAGAAGTTCAAAAAGGGGCCCAATAAGAAACTCCCTACAACATCAAATTGCATCCTATCAGAAAGGATTTACTATAATTGGAATTGTAAAACTACAAGCTGATCATCCAGAGTTGGACACATCACTGAGAACAAACCTGTTAGCCATATCTTTCTTCAGCATCAATATATCCAGCAGGGAGCTCAGCAAGTATAATGCAGATTCTCCTTTATGAGCCAAATCAAGATCTGAAATTAATGTCTGATGAGATAATGATTTCTTTTTCTTCCTCCCATATGCTGAACCAGTTTTATGACTATCCTGTTTGAGTATAAAATCAAGTGTCTGGATTACTGTAGAGCACATGATCTGCATCATCAAAAAGTTTTGAGAGTCAAATCTCTGAAAGAACCCTAGCTTTAGAGATGATCACACATCTTATTGCTCTAATCAAAAACAAAATTGTGACACATGGATTAGTAGTATAAAATTAAACATCTGAGGTCAAGAAAGCCCTTAGATCAGCCCAAGAAACATTGAGTTCTAGTATTTCTCTACTCTGTCTCATCTTTACTCCTTTTGTCTTGTAGAATTTGTCTTAGGACAATAATAATGTGAGGGTCTAATATCTTGGATATATGCAATCAAGTTTAAAGCAGCCTGGTATAAGTGTTTATTAAAGAGTTTACAAAAAGTCCTCATTATTTAAAATATATTCATATGTCCTAGGAGGGCTAGCATCTGTAGATGACACACTCCGACTGCAGCCCATTTCCCATATAGTTATCATTCATCAAAAATCCAGGTACTTGTTAGCAATATGAGAGACAAAGTCAAGCCCCATTTCTTTGAAATGCATATACTTTCAGTAACTCATCTCTGGATACATTTGTAAAAGATTCGACCAATCAATTAAAACAATCATTCTGCTTGCATGCATTCAAAAATATAATTGACTAATGATTACAACAGAGCTCTAAACATAAGCTTGTACGTCTGCAATTATCAGAATTACAAAAATTCTAGTCCAATATGTTTTTACAGAAAAGTCGTTGGAAGAGAAGCATGAATGAATCTCTGTCTATCCCAATCTCACAGAGCTCAGTAAAATTTAAGTATAAAAAAAAGATAGGCATTGGGGATGAAACAACTCAACGAAGATGCAGTGTTCATGACCACAAAATTATACAGCTTTCTACATTTTTTTCAACATAGGTTTGATCAACATAATCCATAATCAGTCTAATTCAAGAAATGCCAAGGAAAGTGAGAATAAGCAACCACACAAAGAATTAAATGAAAAAAAAATAAAAAATGAAAAACAAGGTAGAAACAAGCTGAGAAAGAAAGGCACGAACATTCAAGCGCAGCAATGCTTCTCTAGTTGCATTTTGTATATTAGCATTAGCATTCCGGAACAAAACCACAAGCTCGCAGAAAAGAAGCCCCTGCTCATAAAAAAATATGGAATGAACAAATTCCAGTCTATTAAGCATGGAAATATTATGAAAGGGATACATGTCACAGAAACTTTATGTAATATATACCATGCATTTTTCTCCTAGCCTGCATAATATTTAAGCAATATACATACCAATTTAAAATTATTACATCTGTTATCCAAGAAACAAACTTTATGCGGTAATAATCATTGTTCCAGCAAATTAGAGCATGAGCTTTCTTTTTCATTCAGCATGCCTATGCAACAAACTTGCACAAAAATGTTGAACGAGACACAGTGTATAATTAAAGCTAACCTGTTTCTCAGTTTCCAAACCACTGTAAAATTGACCATTTAACTTCTGCAGGACAGTAATACAAGGTTCTGCAACAGCAGATTCTTCTGAAGAGAGCCCATTAACCTGGATACACAAAGAAAACCAAAGCCAAAAAATTAAAATATGGGGTGAAAAGATAATAGACCATTAGAACCATTCAAACAAGTTGCAAATAACTTCTTACTTGCAAGGCTTTTAATACATAATCTTCAATAGGATGTCCGTTAAATGCTGGAGGCATAGCACAGAACTAATGCAAACCAATGATAGAGTCACCATTAGAACAACCCAGAGATGAACGTTTAGGCAACATACAATTACATATAGGAATTCATTTACCTCCAGCAAAAGGCACAAGATCTTGACTTCAGTTTTTGATAGTTTCTGGAATGCCTTGTCTGCCTCATTATAAAACTGCCTGCTTCTTTTCAAAAGTTGAGCCAAAAAAGTTTCAACATCTTTAACACATATTATTGCATTGCCTAATCCTTTGAGCAAAGATATAATCAGTAGCTGCAATGGAAATTCTCCCAGTCAATATTCATCCAATGAAAAATTACTTATATCCACAAGAAAGCAGAAAACAATTCAGAGAGAAAGCAGAAATATAAATTTTCTGTTCCTCATGTGCAGATGAATGTTGTCCAACTAATAAAAAAACTGAAAAACAAATCAGATTAGAGAATGTAAACCTTTGCAAATGCAGAAAGCTGAAGAGCATAACCCAAGATGAAACAAAGAATCTTTTCCTTTGTAGATTGATCAAATCTGGAAAGAAAAAATTAGCAAATATATTTTAAACAAATTTTGCTAATAATTGTAATGATAATGATATAGCTAAACTTTAATCTGAAACTAGTTATGGTTGACTATGAGGATATTTTTCCTCCATCCACCCATTTTGGGCTAATGTCAAGTCCATGTAGCATATAATCAAACACAATCCTAACAAAAAATAAATAGAACTGGAAGGAAAATGAGCATGAGCTATAAGCTTATATAGCTGGGACAAGAGTAATGAAGCAATGAGAAACTGAACAGACGTAGATGCAGATTCAGAATTCCATAAGAAAAATAACTAATGCAAGGAAATACTTTTGTTCAACATTTCTTGGCACTAGAAGTCCACCGGAGGATGAGCCAAGCAAAGAAGTCAATAATGATGGTAGAAAGTTCCTGTCTGATAATATCGCCCTCTTCTGTTGGACAATTAAGCCTAAAACTTCATCAAGAAAATGACTCCAATTTGCATTGTTGCCTGTCATTTTTCCAAACCAAATTGTAGATGTGTAAAATTTCAAACCTTGAAACGCATAGTTTTGGCACATCAAGGTTTATGCAGAGTGATATACCATTTTTCTTGCTCAAGTAGTCCACACGGCGTGATAGTGCATAGAGTCCTTCAATGCAGCCCATGGCAGCAATTCTTATATCCTGAAGAATGAATAGAATCTAGGGTGTCAGACCAAAACAACATACTAAAACTGTAAGCAAGAGCTTCAAAGAGTTGCACATAGAGGGGAAAAAGTTAGTAAAAGCATGAACAAAAATAACTGAAATGTTCAACTGTTGAACCTGGCCATCACACGCAAGTGGAACAAGAAGCGAAAGGAAATTGGCTAGCAGTTGAAACAGCAATCTATCATCAGGCTCCGAACAAAGATATGCAAAACAGTGAAGACTCTCAACTTGGACAGCAACAGGAACATCTGTAGAATGACAGACAATATGAAAACATAAAACCATATATTAAGCAGTGCAAAAATGGAACCAAATACCACCAAAAATATGCATTATAAATACTGGATGCTCATTATTAATCCCTTATTATAATTGTAACAAAAAGCCAACAAGAAAACATATGTATCAGCCTGCCACGTCAATTACAAGCCTTGTATTAATTTGAGAACAACAAAAATGATAATAAAAATAGCAAGGGAAAAGCTCAAAAATGCACCACCTGGTAGTGTTTTTCATTTGGGAGACTACAATTTGTTTTAAACCTTTTAGCACTTTAGATTTTTACCTATCATCGCTTTGGTGCCATTTTGAAGGAAACCAGTAAAATTATGTTTATATAGTGTACTTGTATTGTGTATATAACTCATTACCTGAAACCAAGGTTTCCCAAAAAGAAAAATAATCCAAAATATGTGATTTTTTTTTGTTTTACTACAAGAAAATTATTTTTAGACTGAAAAAACAGTAGATGATGCTACTTGGTCATCAACATAGGTGCCACACAAGTAATTCTCAAGTTTTATGCTCTTTCCCTCTCAATCTAAATCGGCTGAAGAGGAATTATTCCCTGAAGCTGAGGCTGAAAATGCACTGTATGAATATCATTTTAACAGAATTATCAAATAAAGTGAACTAAAACAATAGCACATGAGACCAGCACATGCCATAAAACCCCTAACATAAATCAGACAATATAATATTCCACAAATAATCTCGTCAATGCCTCCTACATTTATAAGCATTTAATTACCTTCATTTGTGAAAAACCCAGAGAGAAAATCAACAGGAGAGATGTTGCATTTTCTAACAATGTAATGAAGATGTTCCTTGAAAACATGCTCCATCTGAGAGGTCGCAAAAAAGACAAATAAATCCCTAAGTTTGGAGCTTCCCCACTTCCCATTATCACCCTGAGAAAGGCACAAAAGTCAACATTTTCAACAGCAATAATCCCTGCAAGGAGGGCAATCATGAAAAACTAGCCACACGTAACGACGAACCAGTAAGGCATCTGTAGCTGATATTGAAACAACTGCCTCTAGTAATCTCCAAAATACAGCAATTAGAATGTCTGCATTTAATGCATTGACATCATTATCAGCTAGCTGATCTAGAAATTTTTGACAATCCCAGGTTATCATCTCTTTTTTGAACTGTCAACCATCACAAAGGCGCACATTCAGAAATTGAAAAAAAAAATCAACAGCATGAAAATCAATTAAGGAATGTAATATAAGACCAGGCCAACCAACCTCAGTCATAGATACATCAGCAGCAGACTCAAGAACTTCCCATTCATTCTTTAATACAGGGAAGTAAGCTTCAAAAAGCACCATAACTTTCCCACTGTCTGTCATGCAAAGAAATGCAATAAGACCCTTGTTACTGTATCTGAAACTTACCAGCACAAGCAATACAAATGCAAGAACCCAAAATTAAAGTGCAATCTGCATATTATATAAATTTGGTAGGAAGAACAAAGAAACATAAAAACCATGATTATTTAATGAATCAATATAGCATCATAACAATGACAGTTGAGAGACTATCAAAACAAGTCACATGCACATTGCTGCAGAAAAAGATTTCCTCCAGCTGGATGTCATTGGCAGCTCGTGAGGGACACCTCTTGCCTTGCACCTTGCAACAGGCACAAACCCAGGTAACAAAACATGCATCTCTGTAGTGTCACATTGCTCTATTCTAGCAAAGTGTTGGCTCTAAAGATGAGCTTTGCACCTCAAATGTGCCTTGCGCCGTTCAGTCTGGGTAAATATGTGAAGAAGGAAAGAAAATGTAGCGAAACTTTCTCAAACTATGTTCTTTCTTCTTGTTCGATAAGAGAGAAATATGAGGGCACATAACTTATATTTTCTTTACTTTCGTCTCTTTCCTTTCCATTTTCTCTCCACAAAATAGCGGTTGTAAGGAAGAATTTCATTTATTCTGTTCCTTCCAAACAAGGGAAAAAGTTCTCCACTTCGATTTTCTACTCAGATTTCCCTTCCTCCCAAACAAAGAACGGGCCCAACAAGTCTCAACAAAAAACTCTAAAATTGATAGCAAAGAATACATTCTCCATTAACAGTGTCAAATGACAAATATAATATTACTAAAGTGTGGAAAGCATACCATTATTTGGATTTAGAAACAACTGCATCACAACCAAGAAGAAAAGAGTCTTTGACAAACTAAAATCATTGCAGCTCTTGGTAAACCAAGATGTACATTGATCAGGGTGCATTATGAATGTTTCTGCAAGGCTGCTAATAATTTTCATGTTGACAACAGATATTTTTTCACGCCGTGATTTCTGCATAAGCATGTTTTCCAAGATCAAAATTGAGGTTATTTTAATTGATATATAACCAACTATCAAAAGAAAAATACATACATACATACATATATATATATATATATATAGATGGAAGAAATGGAAATAATTAAAAAGTGAAAGCCAGGGTGCATCAACACTTCATTTCATACAACTTTCACCAATGAAACAAGCTAGTAGATATCATGAAGACACACATAAAGGGAGCACAAGATTAATCCAGACATGCACACGAAATAAGTATTTCAATTCAAAATGAAGTGTAGGTAAAAAATATACCATTTCCTCAGTGGGGATACCATTGAAATTCTGGTACAATGGCCAGTTCATTTCCTTTGCCAACTTCAAAACCTCCCAATTTAGACTCCGAGTCTGCATGCAGCAAAACAGAAACACTTACAAATCTATTAATAACTGGACAATACATACGTAATTTTACATTTTTTCCATTTAAACCAAAACGGAATAACTTAAGACATATAAAAACAAAAGCATAAATGTAACAGACCTTGGGCAATACAAGGAGTAAAGGAAACATCCTGGCAGCAAGTTTCTTTAAATAATCAGCCTGGTCATGGAAGCTTGAGATGGCAATCTTCAGGACTGAGACAGCTACATCTTCAGCCAGAGTAGATTCATCTGATGATTCTACAAACAGAAAATGTTAAATCAGAAATAAAATGTAGCAGAACATTAGAAGGTACTATACCTGCTTAAGTAATTATTTAAGCTAAAATGATTAGCATACTTTACAAAAATGAGGTAAAATCTAAATTACTGAGTCTAACAGCAGGTGCAGGAAGCCAGAAGAACATGAGAAGTGTACAAAAACAAACCACAAAAACTGGAAATACTCACTTGACTTTCTCATGGTAGTCCATCTTTCAAGTAAATTATCCAATGTTTCGAGAAGATCAGAAGCACTTATGATTTCCGACAATCCCTCAAGAGATAAAGCTGCTTGAACAACTGTTAGATCATCATCACGAAGCTGGCACAAGATTGCATCTCGAATAGCTCCATTCCTCTGGACAACAGCTCAATCAAAATATGAACACAAAAAATTTGTGGGCAGATATGATTCTAAATGACACAATAAAAAAATTGATTGTTGCAGTCTCATTGAAAAATATTTTGTAAATCAGCCTTCACAGCACAAATTAAACACTAAACACGCATTTTAACAGTCAGCCATCAGAGTAAAATTCTGACAACAGATGGAAAATGTAGCATAAAGTACCTAGAGCATCCATTAACCCACACACATAATAGCAATTTTTACATAAAATATGCACCAAAATTACCTGGGAATCCACATCCGAGGTTTTCAGAACGCCAGTTGCCTTTAAACCTAACAATGTAGAACGCCGAACTTCGGCCTATTTGACATTGAAGGAAAAAAAAAAAAAAGGCATTATAAAGCTTTGATGAAATGCTAAACAAAAATAACTGCCAAATATAACTCACTACTCGAGTGAATGCCAATAGATGATACCCTTGGATGGTGCAGACCAAACCAAATTTTGGAATCTGACATAGCAACTGTCAAATCTAAGTTCCCATCCAATATCTTACATAAAGTTTCCAATACAACGCCCTTTTTCTTTGACCGGCCCTCAGAATCCTACCAGAAAAAAGGGAAAGATCAACAAACCAGAATGTGTGTAAAAAAGAGAGCAAGATATAGAGTAGAGAATGCGAGAGAGCAGTCAGCTAACAGACCTCCAAGAACTTGCGAACTGCTTGCTGAAGCTCAGATGGATAATTCTTATTAGTAACCAGCAAAATCTTCTTTGCCCAACTTCCTAAAAAGTACATTGGCAAAAGCATATGAATAGAAAAATCATAACCACAGTAGGAGGTTTTCAAATAAATAGCTCCAGAAAAAAAAAATTGAAATTAAGAAATTGTATAGATGGGAGCTAGATGCCTAACATGCAGTAAATGATGAATAGACCATATTCATTTGAAAAACAGAGGAAAAGCAAAAGATCTAAAAACAAATGGTAAAATAAATATGTACAAGTGTGTGAATTTAACCGACAAATCTTGCTGAAAAAACAAAGCTATGAATTGAAAGACAACAACCATGCTAAAAACACACCTTTTGTGGAAATTATTGATAACAAAAAATATACCTGATTCAGACAGTGTTGAACTGTCATTTCTCTGCATCATTTTTATGCAAGACAAGAGAACCCTTGAGACCATATGCTCAACAGAATTCTTTATTGGAACTGTCTCTATTATGGATATCAAAGCACAACAACTTGCATCATCAGAAGAGCTGCCAATGAACAACAATTAGTTTAAAGCAATAACTAGGGGAAGAGAATGGGTCAGCAAAGCTTGATCAGAAAAAAATTAACACCTGTAGTCAACCAGAGATTCCAAAAGCACAGCAAGGAATTTGTCAATATTGAACTCCTTAGATAGTTCTAATAGAACCCCAGCAATATCCCTAAAGAAAATAAAAAGGTAAATTACAAAATGTTTGATGCGTCAATGTTCAAACATGAGAGGCTATTAAAGTCTTACCTAGCATCCTTTAAATACTCCAAAGCTTTCTTTGGGAACACGTCGATGGATTGCATCTAACAAAATTTTCACAAGGTCAAGTAAGGTAAACCAGAAAGAAAACAAATGGAACTGCACATAATACCATTTTAGTTCAAGATTCAGATTAGGACTTCAACCCGGAGCAAGATCAGTCTACTTGTAATAAATAGGGACCTTCTTGACACCAATAAGTTTAAGCAAAGTAAACTATTCCAATTGACAAATAGAGTTTCAATTTACATCACATGATTGTAGAATCAAAATTATCTTCCACAGTACGGACAACAAATCGGAACAATGGTGAGAAGAGGTAAAGAGAATCGAATCACATCTAATTCTCTAGAAACAAACACGGCAATAAAATCAAAGGACCACAGCAACAACTTTACCATGGAAGCATAACTCAACAACAAGTCAATGAATAAAATGGCCATTTCTCATGCACATTTTTGGGGAAATGATAAACCAAAATTTCAAATGCATATTTATTCACGAGATAGTACCTGAACAAGGTTAACTAAAGCCATAACAGATAAACGAAGCCACTGCAGATCAGCCAACTCTTTTGCATCTTGTAGAGCCATCTCAGAAATTGACCGAATCAAACTCTTAACAAGCTTAGGAGCCAATGTAACTTTATTTGCTAATAAACCAACAATCATCAAAGCACCGGCCTACATAGAATGACAAATAATTCCTTCAGATATTGAAAAGCAAAGAATAAATAAATATATATATATATATATATATACATACACACACGAAGGGGAGGAAGGACAGACAAAATTACAAAAACAAAGTCTTCACTCATTATTATTTAAAATTGAATATTTTAGTCATTTTATTAATAAAATCAAATTAAAGTAATTAAAATGCAATTCTAATTTAATTAAAAGTGTATTTTTTGTTCTAATTAGGTTAACTTCTATTTTATCTCCAATAAAAATTAAATTAATTAAAATGTAATTCTAGTTTAATTGAAAGTATGTTTCCTATTTTACTTAGGTTATCTCTAACAAAAATTAAATTAATTAAAATTGTAGTTGTAATTTTGTTAAACATATATATTTTTCTATTTTAATTAGGTCCACTTGTATTTTATTTAATATAAATCAAATTAGATAATATAATTTTATAAGTCTTACTAAATTAAATTTAATAAGTAAATAACTGAATTCAAAATTAACAAATTTTATAAAATAATTAATTATGAAAAATTACTAACGTAAAAAATGTTGATACACTGTTGTATAATTGTTTAAATAAAAAATTTATAAAGAATTTAATATAATTTAATAAATTATTACATTATAACTCTATTAAGCTTATAAAATTAGATATTATTTAGATAAAACATTGAAAGAAATTGTATAATTGTTCCAATAGAAAATTTAGTAAAATTGTAAAAGATTACTATATTATAATGTAACTCTGTTGAAACTAAAAATTAGATTGCCATATAAATAAAATAATGCTCTTATTATTTTTACAAACTTGTTAAATTAAAGTTTAGTAAGTCAAAAATTAAAATTAAGTTAATTAAAATTTTTTAGTTGTGTTGTTCTCATAATAAGAAAAATAGAGCATATAATTTGTTTGAGAGTAGTTTTTTTGTTATATAAAAAATAGTATAATTATTGTTTTTTAGATATTTTTACTAAAATTAATAAAAAAAGAGTTAAAATTAAATTAATTAATTTTTATTATTTAATTATTAGCTGAAATAAAAGAAAATTACAGGAAATTACTTTTAATTAAATAAAAGTATTAATATTAAAAATATTGAAGAAACAATGTGTCATTGCTCAAATAGAGGATTTACTAAAAGTGTAATAAATTATAAGTTTAATGAGGTTATAATATTAGATTGTTATATAAAGAAAATATAACTTTTTATTATTTCAAAATTATTAATAAGAAAATAACTAATGATTTATGATTAACTATAGCCATGATTTTTTTTGCCTAAAATCAGTTTTAGAGTTGAGAAAAATATTAATCATAAAAAATATTGAAGGAATATCATATAATTACTTAAATAAAATATTCATCGAACTCGCAATGAATTATAACTATATTAAGTTTATAATATTAAAATGTTATATAAATATATAACACTTTTTTTAATTTTTAAAAATTCTATTTAGTTAAATAATAATAATAATGATAATAAATATATATTTAATTGTTTATTTACTATCATGAGTTTAAAAAATTTATTATTCACATACGAAGTTTGTGGTTATTTACTAGCATATATATATATATATATATCCAAACTTATGAAAAGTATCATTAAATCTCACCTTGTGATCTGAACCTCCTTTCGCAATAGGCTGAAGTCCAGACACCACAAAAGGAAGAATTCTCTTTACAACTTCACTATTAACAACGTTTATAGAACCTAAAGTTTCAATAACAACTGCTGTGCAAAAGCTGATAGCAGGTCTTGAAGATTGAAACTTCTTTGTCGGACATGCCTACAGCAAAACAGATTCACTGTTTCTCACAATGACAACAGAGTAACCAAAAAACCCAAAACCATGAAAAAGAAAAAACTAACTCACGTAATTGCACAGAGCCTCCAAAACTCCCATATCACGAATACATTGCTGCACAACAACATTTCTAGGAGGTGGTGCACCCGAGACTTTAACAGCATCCAAAAATTTCCATTTACTATTTCTACACCAAAAGGAAATAACACAGAAATAAGAAAATGACCATATTGTTTTACATTCGCTTCAACAAACCCGAATTCATTACCTTGTATCAATTAATTGAAAAATCCGAACAAAAGCATGTGTATCATGATACGGCAAGGCACATAAAATCAAATCTTCAAAATTGTATACATGTATCCTGCATCATTTTCAATCCATCACCACACTGTCACATTAAACAAATAAACAACAAAGTATAAGCGCCTGCTGAAGGAAATACTTACTTGTATCTGCGAATCAAATACTCAAGCGTTTTATGAGCAGCGGGTAATTGAAGATGTCCACATAGCAACCTTAAGTATGAACTAATGATCGCATTGATAGGGTTGTTCTCATCTTGAGTCATTAATTCTCTATTCAATTCTTTACTTCTGTCACTAAACAAATCGTTCCTATATTTTTGAAAGCGTTCATCAACACTTACAAGTACCTCTAGACCTGAACCAAAAACAAAAATTGCACGAATTGTATCAGCAAAACTTGTTCAAACTTCACTTAATCACTGCAAATGAAAATTGAGAGCTGACCTGAAAGGGCAATGTTGAAAATAGTTTCAACATCAATATCAGCAGCTTCTTTAGGATCGAAGAGAATAGAGGGACGAGTGATAGGACGTTTTTGGGACTCTGAATCGATTTGTATAGCTGACCTAATTGCAGCTAACTGAGAAGCTAAACTTGTAGCCATTTTTTCTTTCGATTCTTCTGCAGAAGTGGAGAAACAAAAAAAGAGAGCTTACAGGCAAAATCCTCAGGTGCAAAATTGGTTGGTAACAGGGGGCTGCCCCGCCTTGGCTTAAACCCTAATAAAAACTCTTGACGTTGAGCGTGGCAAATAACGGACGTGCAAGTTTGTTTAGGGTTTTTGAAGTTGATGTATGATGTTGGAAATTATGAAATGATTTAGGGGTAATTTTGTCTTCTCGCTGATGCTCACAGTAAATTATAAAAACACCCCTAAAATTTGTCTGATGTATGATTTAGTTCTTATTAATATTTTAAACTTAATAAAATTCTTTCAATTTGCATAATTGTACGTAGAAGGGTCAAATTATAAGTTTTTGCTTGTACAAATGTCCATTTAACCTCTTATCACAAGTTAATGACCGGATACAATATGTAACATTTATCCTAGCAGTATTTTCTTAAAAAAAAAATATCCTAACATAATCTATAGTCATATTGAATAGTTAGCGAACTTAATTTTTCAATCAACAAATATGTCGTAAATATTATTTCTACAGATTGACGAGGTACTCACTTCATGTAGAGACTTTTGGGTTTTGTGTTGCTGGATTGTGGTGAATGTATGGTGGTGTCAAATATTCAATCTTGAAGTTTTCCAAACTTTGATTTCTTGAGCTTTGAGTTGTTGAAATGGTAGCTCTGAATTCGCCTGCTAAAGATGATTTTTTTTACCTTTTCTAATCAAATGGGCATGGGTTATTTTCTAATCTCTTACCATCCTCTGTGTATCTCATTACTGGTTTGAGCTCTTAAGAATATACTCACACTCTCAATTTAGGCGTGCTAATTTCATTACTGGTTTTTGAGCTCTTAAAAACATACTTTCAATTTAGGTGTGCTAGTTTAGTGCATGGAAAGTGAAAATGTTTTTTTTTTCACTAGCATTTATCTTTGGGTTTCCAATTCTTGAAAAATTAGTAGTGTCAAAAACAAAATGATTAATTCTTAATCTATAGTCAGTTTGATATGAATACTTTTAAGTGTCTTATTTAATATTATGCAGCTTGTAATGTGGTATTCCTTATTGAAATTAGTAGAATTGGGAATGAAACTGAGCAAGTAGATCTTCTGGCTTAATCAATTCAATAGTGTTATTTGATTATTTTTAGCTTGCATAGAGTTTAGTGTGCAAACTTTTGGGTGATAATCCTAGCTCATTTCCCACCTTTTATGCCAACTTCTTCTTATCTTTCTCCTTTCCATTTGTTCCCAAATCCCCATGTCTTGCTTTTAATAAAATTTTCTTTGAAACTATTTTTTTTATTCTAAAGATTTTATTGGAGGGTGCATACTTGTTTTCTTTGAAGAACAGAGTGTGAAATAGCAGTATGGATGGCACAAAATTTTCACGGAAAAAAAGAAACAAATACAAGGAACTGGTAGATGGTAATGCTAGCGTCAATAGCTATCTTGCAGCCAAAATAGCTCTTGAATTTATGCTCTTTCATGGCTTTTTGTGTGTTATCAGCCAAAAGCTTTGTTAAACCCTACAAATCAATCCATAGTGTGCCCAACCAAAAACAATGATAAAAAATTTCCTAAAAAATGGTAAGGAATTGAAGTAAAATTAAACAAACACTTATTTGAAGAAACAAACTAACCTAAATGTCCATCAATTGAAAAACTTAATTAATTATTATCAAAATGGGTTTTAAAGATTGAAAAATGAAGAGAAAATTCAGTTTTTTTTTGGTGCTGGGGTTTTAAGTCACAATCTTTCTCACCTATTGCAGTACGTGTCTGCTTAATCTAAGTTTAAATTATAAGTTATGGGTTAATAAATTTGAATTAAGTAACCGGTTTAAGCAATAAAAAGTTTTGGATATCAATGACTATTATTAAATAAATATTAATTTAATGGTTCTTAGCTTCATTTGTATCTATACAAACATTTGCATTGTAGAATGACTTCAAATTAGAATCTTAATTATACCATGAAGTTAATAGTGGACCTTAAAGTTTTTTTTTTGGTCCTAACAGAGACATTTTTTTTAAAATTAGATCATATTAAATTTTATTTTAAAAAACTCTTACAATTAAGTCTTAGAAGTTAACAAAAATTTTAATTTGAATGGTCAAATAATAAAAAATTATTTAGATTAATAAATAAAATTATTAATTATTTTCTAAAAAATATATATGACCTAATTATAAAGTTTTAAGAAATATTAAGTCGACATAATAATTATTATTTTTTAAAATATTTTTAGGTTTAAAAATTTTAAAACTTTAAAATAAAGTGATGTAATTTAATTTTAACAGTTCAATAATAAAAAATTATTTATCAATTTAATTCTACTAATTACCAAATAAAAAAATATTTAAATTAATGATTAAAATTTATAATTTTTTTAAATGTATGTCACTTAATTGTAAAGTTTTAAAAATCATTAGGTTTATAAAAAAATTTAATAAACGTTTAAATAAATTTTTAAGAAAAATATAATTTTTAAAAAAATAAAAACTTAGTATGAAGTTTTTAATTTTTAAAATTTTATAATTAGGTGATATATATTTTTGAGATAAAAATTATTAATTTTATTTATTAATTTAAATAATTTTTTATTATTTAAGCACTAAATTAAATTTTTATTTGACATATAGGACTTAATTGTAGAAATTTTTTTAAGATAAGGTCCAATATGATCAAATTTTAAAAGAAAAAGTTCATATTAGAATAAAAAAAATTTAAAGTTCAATATTAACTTCGAGGTATAGTTAAGGGTCCAATTTGACCGTTTGACCATTATACGTATTAGTGCTTATTTTTATCCAAACTAATGATATTAGATTTTTTTTGTATTTTAATTTTGAAATATAAAATTTAAATAAATATTAAAACATAAAATTTTAAATATAATATCCTACTTTATAAAATTATTTAGCCTCATAAAAATTATATCATTTTAGGAAAAAAATATATATTTAATGTGAACATAGTAAGGATCAAAGCGTGTATATTAGAGAATCTCAGGGATGATCTGGTCACTAAACTTTTTTCAAAAAAATAATACGACACCGTTTTCCTGATTTGATGCAAAAAAAAAAAAAGCATTACAATTACAAATAGCACAGTACCGCCACAGTCAAAAACCACCTGGAAAAAATTTGAACTGCTCTCGTCAGTCATCAGTTACAGTCTCTTCTTCTCTTTTCGAGATCCAAAAAAACCAGTCATGATCAGTAACTAGAAATGCCAGACATTTCAAATCTAGACGCTATCCGTTACGATCTGTGACAATGCTGCTACTGATGTCAGAAGAGTAAAGAAAATGGAGTTCACCGAAGCTTATAAACAGACCGGTCCCTGTTGTTTCTCTCCCAATGCCAGATATATCGCCGTCGCCGTCGATTACCGTTTAGTTATTCGTGATACGCTGTCGTTTAAGGTACTTCAATCAGGCTTTCAAAATTACAGCGGAAATTTCGATTTTTTTTTTTTTGCGTAAATAGCTGCTGAAAGTTAAGGTCTTGTTTGGAACAAATCATGTGAAACTGTTCGATCAAAATCGAATTCTTGCATAATGGTATCAATTATGTTTTTAAGAATTAAATTCCAGCAAGTTTTGATGCAAATTTTTAGAGTTTCCAAACAAGGTGTTAATGGAATGGGGTTTATTTTGTGTGTGCAGGTTGTGCAGTTATTTTCGTGTTTGGATAAGATAAGCTATATAGAATGGGCGCTTGATTCTGAGTATATTCTGTGTGGTCTCTATAAAAGACCAATGATACAAGCATGGTCATTGGCACAACCTGAATGGACTTGTAAAATTGATGAAGGTCCCGCTGGCATTGCTTATGCTAGATGGAGTCCAGATAGTCGCCATATACTTACTACATCGGATTTTCAGTTGCGTTTAACTGTTTGGTCACTTGTTAACACGGCTTGTGTTCACGTTCAATGGCCGAAACATGCTTCTAAAGGCATTTCTTTTACTAAAGATGGGAAATTTGCTGCAATTTGTACAAGACGGGATTGCAAGGATTATATAAATCTAGTTTCGTGTTATACTTGGGAGATAATGGGTACTTTTGGTGTTGACACATTGGATTTAGCTGATATTGAATGGTCGCCGGATGATAGTTCTGTAGTGATTTGGGATTCACCTCTTGAGTATAAGGTAATGAATTTTATGCTCTTCATTGTGCTGGAACTTTCATGTTTTGTTTGTAATGGTTGATTCTTTTGTTAAATGTCAATTTTGTATATCCTACAGTTTTACTTTGAACTATGTCCTTAGCAGGAAAGTTTAAATTCTTATGGCTGGGGTAATTTGATTCAGGTTCTAATTTATTCCCCAGATGGGAGGTGTCTATTCAAGTATCAAGCATATGAAAGTGGACTTGGTGTAAAGAGTGTTTCATGGTCTCCTTGTGGACAGTTTCTTGCTGTGGGCAGTTATGATCAGATGTTTCGGGTTCTGAACCACCTGACCTGGAAAACATTTGCTGAATTTATGCACTTATCTACTGTTCGTGCTCCTTGTTGTGCTGCTGTCTTCAAGGTAATTCTCTGCTTTTTGATGTTTTTAGTTGCATAGTTATTTAATGATTTAAATGTCTTAATTCTGTTTCCTTTTCTTCTCAAATCACCAGGAGGTGGACGAGCCATTGCACCTTGATATGTCTGAACTTTCTTTGAGTGATGAATTTCTCCAAGGCAATTCTGGTAAGTTTAATTGCTGACTATACTAATCTATGATATCAGATTGTGACTATCTTTGCATAAAATAGTACTGCTTTCTTCTTTTGAAATATTTTTCTGGTGTGCTTGAGCTTGTTGTTCCTTAAAAACAGACGTAGCAGAAGGACACTTCAAAGTGAGGTATGAGGTCTCAGAATTGCCTGTTACACTGCCTTTCCAAAAGCCTCCTGCTGATAAACCAAACCCTAAACAAGGAATTGGTAAGCCAATCTTTCATGTACTTCAGTGATGCACTGGAAAAGCACATTAATTTCCTAATTATGCAGCATTATTGCTTTTTCCCTTTTTCAGCAGAATCAGCACTGATTAACTTTGTTATGTAATTCTCTCCTTCCGGTTCATGTTTTGGTAATTGATGAGTTTAAACTTTGTTGACAGGTCTCATGTCTTGGAGCAGCGACAGCCAGTACATCTGTACTCGTAATGATAGCATGCCGACTGCTCTCTGGATATGGGACATGCACCATCTTGAGCTTGCTGCCATCTTGGTGCAGAAGGATCCTATACGAGCAGCTGCTTGGGACCCAACATGCACACGACTAGTTCTGTGCACTGGCAGCTGCCACTTGTACATGTGGACTCCATCAGGTGCTTACTGTATTAGTAATCCACTTCCGCAGTTTAGCATAACTGATCTCAAGTGGAATTCAGATGGAAGCTGTCTTCTCCTCAAAGACAAGGAATCATTCTGCTGTGCTGCCGTGCCCCTATTGCCAGAATCAAGTGAATATAGCTCTGATGATTGAGGTGTGTCTACTCAGTAGGCCAGATGGCTGTCAGTTAGTACAAGTGGCACCTGCAATCAACCCTGCAGCTGTGACGCCATTTCTTACTTTGATATGTTGTATTTGAGAAGCTGCTGTTTGTTGTAGATCAGATTGTAGTGACTTTTTTGCTGTGTTGTGTTGTAAATTCACTTTTCATAGTGGCATTTTCATCCTTAGGTTTCCACTTGTATCCTACAGTTACATTATTGCCAAACCGAGTATGGTAACTAGCATGCAAGTTAGCCATGAGCTTAAATGAATTCAAAATTCCATACACATGCAACTTCCGAACAGTATGGATTGTTGGTGATAATAGTATTACTTGTAAGCATTTTGTCTGTGGCCTCAAATTCATGTTCAGCTTGCAGTGAACAGGTTTGGTCATAGTCCATCGTAGAGCATTGGGCGGCTTACGAGTAGAAAAAAACTACAGCAAACGACATATATGTTTACAAGCATTACTTTAATCCTTGGCATAAATAAATGTTCGGCTAGCTTGGTACAAATGCACAAGACAAAAAGCAGCCATACCATGAAAGTCAAAAGCATACCAATATCCTTGAAATTTCAAGGAATGGAAGCAGCGGCACTATGGTAATGGTGGGTTTTCTTCCCTGCTTGTGCCTTAAAATTGTTGTGGAAACAAGCATCACAAACTTTGATTGGCTACAGCTATTTGGAAGGAGACAATGCTGTTATATATGTATATTATAAAACAATTTTTTCAAACATTAATTTGAGTCACCACGAATCAATAAGCCTCAAGTTCGGCTAATCTGTGAATAGAACAAAACCAAAAGCGAAGGTCAGAATCCATAAAAACATTCATTACATGGGAATGGGATCAATCCATCAACTGGGTGGTTGTTCTTCTTGTTTGTGACGATTTTTGACATATATAGAGGGTGAGGAAGTGAAATGGAGATGCCATTGCGAGCAGTTAAGCAACCATGAGCTGACTTTACAACCTCAAACGGTATCAAGACTCGGTCATATCCTAGTTATTTTTACAAGTGTGACAACTTTGAACGATAATTAAGGAGATGCTTCCGGCTGGATGTTAACTGTTCGATTAAACTAAACTTTATCAAAGGAATCCACTTTTTTTTTAAAAAAAAATTATCAAAGGAATCCACTTGCGCATGCAAAACTCCTGAACATGAATGCTACTATCACTTTTTTTTTTTTTTTTTTTTTTGTAAAAATTAACTATAGGTTGCAAAAATGAATTAATTGTTGATGATGCCATATTAATCCTTTTCATTTTCTCATTAAAAAAAACAAGTTTTTAGTCTCTATTTTTGTCTAAAGAAAGCATAACCAACAAGGTAAATAAAGTTTTTTGTATGCACATTTTGTTTCCTTCAAATTCAACTCTCTTTTAATTTTTTTTTAAATAGTTCAATAAAATCAACTCATTTAACATTTAATAGTAGTTTTAAATGAAAACTTACAAATTTAAATTTTACAAACAAAAATTATTATTGCCAAGTTATGATCGTACAAAAATACAGTTATAAGTCACAATAACTACAAAATATGTAATTATTTTAAAAAAATTTTCAGTTTAAACTGAATCCGATAAAAAAAATTTAAGTTACGACAATTTTTTATTATGTAATATGAAACAATGTAATTAGGAAAAAACATGTCTAATCAAGGTATATATGAATGACAATTAACTTACAATTACTAAATCTTATAAACGTGACAATTGACAAATTGGTAATAAATTTTCCTTTTAGTCAGTTGAAGCGATTAATTTCTCATCGTAAGGAAGAAAGTAAAGAAGACAGAATTCGAATCCTACTATTCTTATTGTATATCCATACTTTTTATCACCTAAGCGATAAATTGATAATTTTTTAGATTGAAAAACAAGAATGTTTAACAAATTCATTAAACCTATAAACTAACGATTAAAGTAAATAATGATAATAACAATCACATGGTAATTGCAATTGGTAAAACATAACATCCCATAAAAAAGTACAATTACATAAATGAGGAATTGAATGGCAACACTTTATTTTTTTTAATTTTTTGGACGAAATGGCAACACTTTAATCAGAAAATTTTAGATGCCTAAATAAATATTACAGCCTTTCAAGCAAATCCACCGCTCTTCGTCTTCTTCATCATCATCCTTTTTTCTTGTCTCGTTTTCATTGTCTGCTCAAAGACCCTTTTATGTCCATATCTCTTTTTTTATGTTTAAACAATCCAGAGGTAAATAATTGGCTTTAAGTTCACACCTCTGTTTTTTCATTTTTACACTTGAACAGCCATTGCACTTTAGCAAAACGCTTCTGTTCATATTCAACAGGATATAGAAAATTCTCAAACACCAATCTTGTATTTAAATGATCAACTCAGTAGAGTAAACAACTATCAGAGACTATATAGGTAATACCCATTACTTGTTTTTGCTTCAAATCTTGGTCTTGCTTATGATGCTTGGTTTTTCTAATGTTAAAAATTTTCCTACTTTTGTGCTTTGACCATTGGTGTTTCATTGAATTATAGAATTTTGAGTTCTGGGTTTTTATTGATTGCTTTATTGAGCTTGCATCATTAGAAATTTGCTTCTTTTAACAAAAGAATTGCCCAATGCTCTTGAGTGTGTGAAAATTTTGCAGCTTGTTTGAATGCATATTTGAATTTTCTTCCATTGGATTTAAGGTTGTCCATTAGAGGGTCTGAACGATTGTATTATTTGTTTTGTTATTTGGTCCTCTTCTTTTAATGAATTTGTTGATTGTTTGTTTTTCTTTTGGTCTACATTGTTTGAAAAATTTGATTGATGACTTGTGCATTTGTTAAATTGAAGGATTGTAGTGATCACAAATTCAAAGCTTGCTTAATTGAGATATGACTCGAAGGGTGAGGAGAAAGTTGTCACATTTGGGAAAAAACAAGGAGATCGTTGATAGCAATTCAGAGACTTCAGATGGTAAATGTTCGCATTTGAACACTATCACTGATGTTGATTGGACAGCCTTGCCTGATGACACAGTTATTCAACTCTTTTCTTATTTGAATTATCGAGACCGAGCTAGCTTGTCATCCACATGTCGAACATTTAGATTAATAGGTTCCTCTCCTTGTTTATGGGAATCACTTGACTTTCGTTCCCACAAGTTTGATATTGAGGCAGCAGTGTCACTTTCTTCACGATCCAAAAATCTGCAGAAGCTTAGATTTCGAGGGGCAGAGTCTGCTGATGCAATAATCTGTCTGCAAGCAAGGGTGCTTCGTGAAATCAATGGTGATTTCTGCAAGGACATCTCAGATGCTACAGTTTCAATCATAGCAGCGCGACATGAGATGCTTGAGAGTCTCCAACTCGGGCCAAATGCATGTGAAAGAATTAGTAGTGATGCCATCAAAGCAATAGCACTTTGCTGCCCCAAGTTGAGAAGGCTTCAGCTTTCAGGTGTTAGAGAAGTTAGTGCAGATGCTATAAATGTCTTAGCTAAGCATTGTAGGAATCTGTTGGAAGTTGCATTTATGGAGTCAGATGCTGTTGATGAAGTGGCACTAGGAAACCTAGCTTCTGTTCATTTTCTATCCGTTGCTGGAACAAGAAACTTGAAATGGGGTTTGGCCTCACAAATTTGGAGTACATTACCCAAGTTGGTGGGCTTAGATGTGTCAAGAACAGATATAAGTTTGAGTGGCGTCAAAAGATTTTTGTCATTGTCTGAAAACTTAAAAGTCTTGTTTGCCTTGAACTGCCCTGGTTTTGAGGCTGAAGTTGACAATGACATGGTGTATGTTCGTAAGGGTAAAATATTACTAACTGTCTTTAATGATATTGTCAAGGCCGTAGCCTCATTATTCGCCGATACTACTAAAGATGAAAGTAATGTGGTCACTTCTTGGAAGAAATTAAAAATCAGGGATAGAATATCGGATGAGAAGTTCTTGTGGATTGAATGGGTGCTCTCACATTCACTGTTGCGTATTGCAGAGAATAATCCAAAGGAACTTGATGTTTTCTGGCTCAAGCAAGGGGCAACATTATTGCTTTATTTATTGCAAAGTTCAGAGGAAGATGTGCAAGAAAGAGCAGCTACTGCAATTGCAACTTTTGTCGTCATTGATGATGAAAATGCCACCATTGATTCTCGAAGGGCTGAGGTAGTCATGCAGAATGGTGGGATACCGTTACTTTTAGACCATGCAAAATCTTGTCAAGAGGGACTTCAATCTGAGGCAGCAAAGGTGGGGATCAGGCTTCAAGCATCAAGTCCTTGATCATTCTGAAATTTGAATGTTAAATCTCTTAAAATTCTTGAAAATAAAGTTGAAGGCAGTGTTAAAAATGACTTGAAGCTGAATTAGATATCAAAAAAGATGTTTCTGTGTTTTTATAATTTATGCTCTCGATTCTCATTTGACCATGTTAATTTGATATCTTAGTAGTTGGAAACTGACATCACCCTGTTTCTGTTCTGCTGAGCTTTCAGGCCATAGCAAATTTATCTGTTGATTCAAAAGTAGCAAAGGCTGTTGCTGACATTGGAGGAATTAAGATCCTTTCCAGTTTAGCCAAGTCAATGAACAGACTAGTTGCTGAAGAGGCTGCTGGGGGCCTATGGAATCTTTCTGTTGGAGAAGAGCACAAGGTTGTGGATGCTAAAGCAGTCTTTTTATTTGTTGACCTCCGAATTCCTAGCTGATATAATTCATGTCATTTTCAGGGTGCCATTGCTGAAGCTGGTGGTATAAAAGCTTTGGTTGACCTTATTTTCAAATGGCCCTCCAGCAGTGATGTAGTTCTTGTATGTATTTTGTATATTTAGATTATGCTTGTGATTTCCTACATGATTCTGCAGCATGAAAGGGGAAAATTGTGAACTGTTTGATTCTTTTTAGGAGCGTGCAGCTGGGGCACTGGCAAATTTGGCGGCAGATGACAAATGCAGCATGCAAGTTGTAGCGGCAGGTGGTCTCCATGCTCTGGTGATGCTTGCTAGATCCTGCAAGTTTGAAGGAGTTCAAGAGCAGGTAGTATTAGTTGTGCTTTTAACATGCATGTGCCGACAATGGTCCGTGTTGTTTATATCATTAGTCACCCATATTGTGTACATCCTCTAAAATGTGAGTTATGGTGATTTTATTCTTTGAACTTTCAGTGATGAAATAGGCCTTTCAAGTCTTGTTCAAGGGATTATTCATTCACATTTTGTTAAAATAAAAGTAAGGTTGGAAACTTGGAAAAGGACATGTGAGACCATGACATGAACGGAGACTTTGACGTACACCCTTGCTTTTTGCCTTTAAAATAATGCCTAGCTATTATGTGACTTAAAGTAACCAAGCCAAAATGGCATCTAACCAACTCTTCTCAACTCAAGGTGAATAACATTTTCCTACGCCTTTTGACCTCGGCTGTGCTGGTTGATTAGTTCACATTGACAGTCTTATTCATCATCCTTCACCATGCAAGAAAAGATGCCCAGGAGTCATGAGTTTTGACCTCCGCTCTTCTCAGTGAAAAATGGAATTTATTAGTGGGAATCAACAAAGAGAACTTGAATCCTATACCAAGCAAGGTCTCTGAAATTAATGGAATAGATTTCAAAATTGAGCACCTTTCTATCTTGAGATGTTTGTACAGTTAGAATGCATTTGCTAAGATGGGAACTTCCTTGGGATCTTGTGAAATTCTTGCAATTTAAAAGTTTCAAGTGAACATAAATGCTTGTTTTCTGTTAATAGCATGGGATGCATGTATGAGATTGAAAGTGAGTCCCAAACCATATCATATAATGTTGTTTCTCTTTTTTAATAGGCTGCTCGTGCATTGGCAAATTTGGCTGCTCATGGAGATAGCAATAGCAATAATGCTGCTGTTGGGCAAGAGGCTGGTGCACTAGAAGCATTGGTCCAACTCACGTGTTCTCAGCATGAAGGTGTAAGGTATGATCCTTTTATTTACTAGCAGAATGAATATAGACTAATGATTGCTGAGCTCATCTGATAACCAGATAGCTTGTTTGTTTTCTACAATTCTGCTTTAATCATCTTGTATTGGTCTGTCTTTTCTTTGTAAGTGTTTCATTGTAGAGCTTGAGTTAATTCAAATTCAATACCATTTAATGTTGCTACAATTCATGGAATTTCATCTAGTTACTTGTAAACAGACATGAGGCTGCTGGTGCTCTATGGAATTTATCATTTGATGACAAAAATCGCGAAGCAATAGCAGCAGCTGGTGGCATTGTAGCCTTGGTATGCATCATGATTACATGAAAAATTATTTCACTTGCCTAATCATTTTCTTTCTCTCTTCCCCTTCAATGCATCAAAACCTAACTATTCACATTTTTGCCCTTTTTTGCGTAATTTGCATCAAACGTTCACATTATTGCATAAAATAAGAAGGTTCTTGGATATCATCATTTAGGACTGATATTAGCAGGAAAATGTGAGAGGTGCTGGCTCTCTGTCTTTAAAAGTCTTCTGACAGAGTTTTGCCCTTTTATTTTTCTTTTCTAATTATCCAAATTACTTCTCCTTGTCCAGTTATTGCATTTTGATCTACTCATTATTTGAGTTCCTAATTATAATGCATGCTTCTTTCAGAAAGATATTACCATGGTGCTGTATGCAATCACAAATAGCAGTTGATGTTTTATTTGATAACAATTTTCAGGTCTCTCTTGCACAATCTTGCTCAAATTCCTCCCAAGGTCTTCAAGAAAGGGCTGCAGGTGCTCTCTGGGGATTGTCAGTGTCAGAAGCTAACAGGTAGCAACTTCGTTAATTGCTCTGACTTCCATCTTATGCATTTGGCATGCACAAGAATGATCCTCAGTTTTGTTCTCATTACTTGAACTTGGAGATCCTTGCCTCTGATCTCTCTCATTTCAATAAACATGGTGTTAGTTCCATCCTGGTGTTAGGTTGCATTTGAAACATTGTGCCTCCTTTCTTGCAATTGTAAGTACTTAGGGGGCGTTTGGTTCGTACACCGGAATCGGAATGGGAGGGAATGCAAATTTAAAAAAGATGCTTGGTTCATTATGGAATGGGAATGAGAATCAAAATAATTTATCACCTAAAATATTTTTATAATTATTTTTTGTATATAAAAATTAATATTATAATTATTTTTATATATTAAAATTAAAATTAAAATTATTTGTTATTAAAATATTTTTAAAAATTATTTATTTATTTGCTAAAATATTATTATAATTTTAAAAAAATTATTATAAAATTAGTTATTTTTTATAAATATTTTTTTCAAACATTTTAATAATTATTTTATTAATTTATATATTTTATTTAAAAAGTTTTAATAATATATGATAATATTTAAATATTTAATTATGGTAAGTTTGACTGAATTACAAGGGAATCAAAATTCATTACCCACAAAGTAGGTGGGAATGGGTCATTCCCATTCCTGGGGTAATGGATTCTCATTCCTAATGGGTTTTATTTCAAAACAAACACTAGCAACCATTCCTTAGTGGATTTTAGCCCAAACAAACGGGCCCTTAGTTTGTCTTCACAAAATTATAGGCTCTAGCAACTTCCTCTTACCTGTAAAGTTTATGACATTTGAAAACTGAAGATGATCAACTTTAAGACATCAAAACTCAAAAGGAAAGATTAAAAAAGTCTGACATCTGTGACAAATAAGCTGGCCTTTTTTCTTCTACTTTTTTTTTTTTTTTTGGTCTTAATGTCTCTTAAGCTTCTTTGATGATATTTAATTGGTAGGAACAGTCCCAGTTTGGCAACTGCTGATTTTTGTATTATGTTCTACTTTTACTGATGTGCTATTTGTTTCCAATTTGCTTAGTGTTGCTATTGGACAAGTAGGCGGTGTAGCTCCACTTATATTATTGGCACGCTCAGATGTTACAGTAAGTATATCTACTTGTTGAACACAGGTGAAATATGTTCATCATTTCAAATTTAGGAGTTTTTTGCTTGAAAATTAATATGTTCGTTATAGTCACTAAAATTTTGAACTCACTTGTAAATTGTGAAATGTTCATTAAATAAGTTTTTAATTTTATGCGATACTATAACCCACATAGTTATTTAAAAGAGGAGGAAAAAGAACCAAAATGATCTTCATCTTTTATTTTTTGTGAATTTTCAGTTGTCCTTTTCTTTGTTCAATATTTGTTTTTATAGTTTTGGATAGCCAAAGAAACAGTCTCAGATTTTTTTGTTTATAATTGAAGAGGTCTGCTCCAACAATTATTATGCAACTTGAACATGAACCAAATATGCAATTATTCAAATTTTCAGGATGTCCACGAGACTGCTGCTGGTGCTCTTTGGAATCTGGCTTTCAATCCTGGTAATGCACTTCGCATAGCGGAGGATGGAGGAGTTGCTGCTCTTGTACGTATTTGTACTTCATCACTATCAAAAATGGCACGTTTTATGGCTGCTTTGGCATTGGCTTACATGTTTGATGGAAGGTACAGATTGAGAATGCTTGTTTTCTGTTGTATTCATCATTCACTATCTGCAATACACATGTTGATTAATTACACAAGTATAATGGTCCAAATCTGCTTTCACCAAAGTTTTTGAGAATTTGTTATATGCAGAATGGATGAAATTGCACCAGCAGGGCCCTCATTAGAGAGTTTTTTGAAGAATGCTAACTTAGATACAGTTAAAAGGATTGCTCTGAAGCACATTGAAGCATTTGTGCGCTCATTTTCTGCTTCACAAACTTTTGCAGCTGTGATCACATCATCAGCCCCAACCACTCTTACACAAGTAGCAGAAGCAGCGCGCATACCAGAAGCTGGCCTTCTGAGATGCAGGTTTAATTTTTTTTTTTCCATTCCTCATTGGATAAAGATTTTGAAGATTAATATAGAACGAATGTACATGCATAAAATATGCAACATTTTAATTCATAACCATTTGGTTGTCATCTGTTAGATCATATACATAGGCATGCATGCATCCAAGCATTATCTATGCTATACATCTATGTGATGTCTTCCTCCTTACAGTTTTGGTCACTTTTTTTACAAGACTGAAAGGGAAAATCTTGTTAAGTTAATTGTCATTTAGGCTTCTCACTGCTGACCTCACACTTACATCTCTGTTTCTCTTTATATATCCTTTCAGTGCAGCTGAGATTGGAAGATTTATTGCCATGTTACGAAATCATTCTTCTGTACTCAAGGCTTGTTCTGCTTTTGCTCTTGTCCAGGTAGACCTATCTCTCACCGCTCTTCTTTTCCTCTTATAATGTTGTACATGTTATAATTGAATTTTTATGTCAGTTCTTTCTAAACTTGATGGAAATGTCAACCATCATAATAAATGATAAATTTCTCATTAATGCAGTTTACCATGCCTGGAGGACGGCATGCAGCACACCACACAAGTCTGTTGCAAAATGCTGGAGCACCAAGGATTTTAAGAGCTGCTGCTGCAGCGGCATCAGCCCCTATTGAAACCAAAGTTTTTGCAAAAGTTGTGCTTCGGAACCTCGAACATAATCATTTGGAAGACTGATTACAGTCTTGAAACAACTTTATCCCAAATGCTTCTTAGTTGCCACCATAGTCGGAAGCATTTACTGAATTTTTTGCTGGCCTGTTGTAGATTTCCTTTCAGGTATTTTCAAATGTAGCACGACATGAACTGAAGCATGTTTTGTGATAAATCAGTTTGGTTCGAGTTTAGGGAGTGTTTAAAGCGGTTCAGATACAGCATTGATCTAACTGATTAAGTGTTGGAAGCACTCAAGGGTCAGGAATGGTGATGGCCTGTGATCATCCTGCAGCCTGGCTGCATCTCAACTCTGTTTGGGGTTGTGTGGATTATGATGCAGTGTAGAGAGGTTCAAGGAAAGTCATGGAGAAAACTCTGTACATGTTCAGTTTTGAGTTCTTTTTAAAAAGTACTTCCAGCAACTATAGCCTATACTTCTTTTTCAACATTCTGAATCAAAATATGTAATGTAATTAACCATATGAATCTCATATTGTAATAGTTCTTTTTAGAAAATAAACATTATTTAGATTGGCAAATCAGTGGTTATATTAGGTGTCCATGTCAATTTGTTGTTCTCAGTAGATATGAGATTTCAGGCAAAAAAAAAATGGGGAGAGTTACAGAAAATGATTACTAGCAAACTGTGCTCTAAATATTTCGGACAAAAAGGTGGGAGCCTGCCAGCCTGACGATCATATGAAGTGCCATGTGCCACGTCACCTGATCTCATATAGCATATTCTATATGGCAACACGTGGATGACACTGCAAATGCCACCTATTATACGGATAGACATAAATTGATGCCAACTGAACTTTTAAATGACATGCCATAGCCGTACTGTTTACAATATTAGACATGGCATGTCATTGCCACATCATTATAACTTATCACCTACACACTTGTGATGATGTGTATCTTATCGTGTCACCTTATACAACGTCTGCTACCTGGTTCATTACGAGGATGATGTGGATAGGTGTCAGTTGGATAGTTTGGAATCACAAATCAACGCTGCGTGGGATGTAAAATTTGCCAATCAGATAATTTTAATAATGTGTCAAATCACACATCAATAAAATATGAGATTCAATGGTATCATCACCTAACAAAGAACATCTTATTTGAAAGGGTATTGATGCATGTCCCTACACTCACATAAAAAATGGCGTCAAAGGTAGCAACAAATATTTCATTGTGCCTTTTATATATTTTTTTAATTTTATTTTATTTTAAAAATTATTTTTTAACAATTTAAAATCTAAATTGCATACAGGTAAATTTATCGTGCAATAATTTAAACTCTCATAGCCTATAATTTTTTTTAAAATAATCTAATAAAAAGAAAATTAAACTGAAGACATTTTGATAATTATGTCACGGCTTGAAATGCATTATAACATCGCGAGTCATGACATAAATCTTTATCCTATTTGAAAATAGTCCCAATTTCCAAAATGTACATTAATAAGATATTCCCATGTTAGTGGCACACATGTTCACTTGTAGTTGACAGTAGGATTATCATAAACAATTAAATGAGAAACACAATTGCTACTAGCCTATTATAAGATTAAAAAAAAATGTTGGTATGAAAGGAAAGTGAACTCCGAGTGGAGCACAGGAGGAAAGTGAACTGTGAGTGGAGCACAAGAACTTCCCCAATTACCATTTTGTGTTGTGGCTGAGTGTACTGTGCATTTCACCATCACCAGCTTGGTTACTCTTGTGATTGTACATGCCAATATCAGATGGAATTGGATGGTCCAAGCATTGATTTTTATACCCTAAAACAATGTAATCACACGCATGTATCATTAGTGACAGAGTTGATGACCACAAATCATGTATACTCATATCGAAAGCATGAGATATATTGCTTGCACAAGATTTTCTTGAACTTTGTTTAGTTGCTTTTACGATTTAGTTAACTAGGTATATCAAACAACTAAAGATATATAATTGGACTTTGCTTTTTTATTAAAGCTAAAGAAAGAACCAGCTGAAATGAACTATACAAAAATAGTGACTTCAAGCATTGCATGTAGGAACCCTTAAACCTGTAGATGTGGATACCACCAACTACAAGTGACAATAAATTAGGTACAAATAATTCAGAAATATATGTGGGTTAGCGAGTGTCTATATCGATCCGTTGGCCTGGGACATTTTAATTATAGGCATTGCTTTATCAGATTGATGATATGATCCGGTATTCCGCATCAGCAAAAAAAAATTATTGATGGATCTATTGATTTTTGTTCTCTTCTTCATCATTGAAATATGCTAAGGAACTTGGCATGTGCATGCCAGCTTCTCTTGCGCTTGTTTATTATTTTATGTACACAGAGGCAAGCTGCTAGGCTGTGCCAGGCTTCTCATCTTATCCGTTGGAATTTATCATATACTTTAGTTAAAGATCATTGAATTAATAATTCCTTGCTGAATTCTCTATTTTCCTATGTCCGAATGCAATTGTAAAATTAAAAAATATATTAATTATTAAAAAAATTTTACCGTTATTATAATTGTATTCGAATTAGTTAAAATTTAATAAATTTTAAATATCGATTATTTAGAAAAAAATATATTTTTAACCTAAAAAATGTAAAACTTTTATTTGAAAGATATGCTATTTCGGATTCCTAATAATTGTATGTTTGTTTGCTTCATTTTACGAAATTAAATTATATTGTGGGACTGAATCTTTGCTGATTGTAGGAAAAAATGCAAGATAAAAATCACTTGGAAGCATTGTCAAGCATATAGTGGTGGCATGTTGCTTAAAACTAATTAATAAGTAATCATGTGCATAATATGAACTTTTCTTGTAAGTTCCTCCAAAAGTCTAAGGGTCATTTGTTTCATGAAAAATAAGGGTGGAAATCGGAATTGAAATGAGTGATTCCGATTTTTAGTGTTTGGTTCATTAAAATTTTGCATGTGAATGGAAATAGATTCTTCCATAAATGAGAATCACCCATTCTCATCCTAAGAGTAAGGAATGATTTTTCATTCTTATGAAATCAAGCCAAATTAATTATAAATTAGTTAAAATTTTAAATATTATCATATATTATTAAAATTTATGAAATATAATATTTTTTAAATAATAAAATAAAATATATAAATTCATAATAATTATTATTTAATATATTTTTATCTATAAATAA
>CATIWM010591828.1:0-13372 GCA_949671775.1 Mallotus repandus | reverse complement strand
TTTCTTCTTTTTTGCTTTTTTTTTTCCTTTCTTTGTCCATTTGAACCTCTTTTGGGGTCCAACATGATAATCACAATCTACCCGATCATCTCAGTTTCCTACGACCCTTCGTTTTATGGATTTTCTACCTTTCATGAGGTTGTCAAGCATTAGATTGATTAGAAGTGAGAATCCCAGCTCATAGCTGGTGATCAAAGTCAAGAAACTTTAGAAATCTCATCAAAGTGAGATGGTCACTATCGAGATTGACTAGTTTGTCCTTGTCACATGCCTCCTCTCCAATGTGAGTACACCTCCAAGAACACTACAAAAATGATGTTTGGAATGCAAATGCATGTGTGAATGCATGGATGCATGTATTCATGCAAAGGTTTAAAAATTAGGTGATATAGAGGACTCCCTAGATTCTTGTGCTCTTCTAGGGTCATTTTGGACCTTTGTTGCGAGTTCCTAGCTTCCAGTTTTGTCTCGAGTTGAGTCCTAGACCTTCATTGCACTATTAGGACCTTCTAGAAGCTTTATTGCATGAAATTACGCATCTCGAGGACACTAGGGGCTTCAGGCAGTACCGTGGGCATGATCCGCGCATGTGGGTCAAATGACCCACTGACCAAATGCTTATAAAAGCCCTTATTTCATCATTTTTCTTCATTTTTTCATTCTTCTTTCTCTTTCCTCTCCTAGAATCCTCTAGAATTTAAGTTTCTCAACTTTAAAACTCATGCAAGGAGGTGAAGGCGATAAGGATATTTTAGGGGATGTCAATCTCGATCTCATTTTTGATTTAGAGGACCTTAGGCTAAAGGTTCCAAGAGGCTAAGCAGGTCAGGTTGCGGGTGGTTTGACACATTAAAAGCATGTGCCTACTCATCACATGAGGCATAGAGTGCCGAAAGGGCATGAGCTTCCTCTCATTTTGAATCTGAGGGAGCATGTTTGGGTGCTTCATCGTCAGCAGGTTCGACTTTTTTTCTTGCTACTCTATCTTTCCTACATGATAACACATAGGGAGGTTAGTGCTTACAAACTTAATGATAAATTGTATTATTAAGAACTTAGCATTTAGGATACTTCCCTGCTAGGATTAGTTCCCTTGCGTACTTGGAGATGTATTCTACTAGGATTTCACTTCCCTTAGGCTGCATGCTAGCACTTGTTTGCCATATTTCCCATCCTAATTGCATGATTCCATTTACTTGCAAATGATAAGTAAATAGTAGTTAGTGTTGATTTGAGTAGGAAATATTTCTGAGTCAGAGTTTGTATTATGCTGACTTCTCTTTGTAGAGCTTGGTGACCCACTTGGTTATACTCGGTAGCTTCACTAAAGCCAAAAAGCTCTATCGGAAGCTACCTATAGAGGTGCGAGATCTGGTGCGTGGTATCAGTTTTGAAGGCATTTTGGGCGGTTTGCCAGAGGGACTGGAGGTGCTCAGGAGTTAACAGACAACTATGACCACTTTGATCGAGAGGCGGTCAGACTGCATGCATACCTTCCACTTCTAGTTTGGGGAGATGACAATTATGCCCCTTGATGTTGCTGCCATTACAAGATTCACTTTTGCTAGTCAATGGATCCCTTTCGACGTTCCGAAGGATCCTGCGAGGTTATGCTGTGATCTGCTGGGTTGCCCCCTAAGTTTAAAGTTGGTCAAGGTGGCCTGATTTCTTATGATTGGCAATACAAATGTCATCAGGAGTAGGTGCATCATCAAATAGGATGTCTTCAATGTTGGTGTCATACATTGAGTTTTGACTGTCCCCAAAAAGGTCCAATGATAAAAACATCTTCTCAAATATGACAAGTTTTTGTTCATTCATACTACCTTTTGAGAATGCCGTAAGTCTAAAAAGCCTGAACCAAACATGTAGATAGCAAATTTGGCTACCGAATCACTAAGCCGTACCCCAATTTTATAAATTATGAATTATCAGAATGATAAGTAGCTCATTTTGAGCAACCGTTGCTCAAAATGTGCAACTTGTCAGACCGGTGTTCACCTCGTAAGACTGGAGTTCAACTTTGTGAAAATTGGGAGCCGATTTTGACAAAACAGATGTTAAAAATGCATCTGTGAGGTCCAAAAACCCCTAAAAGCAACCTCAAAATAATGCTCGCGTACATCAAATTCAGTGCTTGAACACATTAACTACTCGTGAGCAATGCACAGAGGAGCATGATCACGCACCTAGATGCATGATCACACATCTATTATGAGTCAAATTAATACCCTAGTCTCCAAGACTTAATATAGAGAAAGTAGGGTGTCGAACACTGGAGAATTCAGAGTAAATTTTGTATTAATTGGATAAATACTCGGATGGATAGACAAATGATATTATAATATTATGAATTTATTATAACTAACTCTAAATTACTAATTTGTTATTACACAAATCAAATAGACTATACTAATAATGATTTTAAGCTATATATGTTAGAATTGCAAATCAAAATTAATCAAGAACTTTAAAAGTCAACAACATATAAAATTTCATGCATTGATTGGAGAATAAGCCAAAGATCCTTAAAAGCAACTCTCGTTGACAATTAAGGGTATTTTAATTTAGAGTACACACACACTATCGTAAAATTTAAGAGATAAATAAAAACCATTAAGTTTTATTCCAAGTCTTTGTCTCCTTAAAGTGAATCTCTTGTAAGTACTTTTCTAATCTTTAAGTAATTTCAATTGCATTTTTAGTAAAATATCCCTATTCTCATTATGAACAATTGATTAACAAGTTACATATGATGATCAAGCATCCGTAACATAATTCAAAACTTAATTAAAATTAAGTCAATCATGAATTATAAAAGATAAAAATGTAGTCTGTAGATTAATTCATCATTGTAATTCTACAAGCAAAGATTTAACTAAGATACATAGCGTTCAATATTAAATAATGACAAAGAAGTATTATAGACATCAAGTAACTAAAATAAAATAAGGGAGAAGAGATTGTATTGATAAAACCCTTTAATGCTCTCTAAGAAGTTGCTTGAATTATGGTAGGTCCTCTTGATATCTTCCTTAAATCCTTGGATATGTCTTTAAACACTAGGCACTTCAATCCTTTTAATAATAAAACTAATAATTCTAATAATTCTAATAATTCTAATACAATAATAAGTGTTTTTCATGTCTAAAACAGAGCCACTATCATGTATTTATAGCCTTCCTATCATCCCAATTCGTGCCTCTACAAATGGGTGTAAAAGTCAAAAGGTGCATTGAAGAGGTGTGAGGGATGAGTTGGCACCACTATGTTGACTTGACACAAAATGTCTCTGTCATGACTAGGCACATGTGTGACGAATTAGCACCAAGACTTGCAGTCATTCAATAATTAGTGACTAGTCAGCATAAATGTGAGGAGTCAACACCAACACTTGCTGTCATGACTCAGCAGGAATGTGCCGAGTCATCACCATTCTTTATAGCCTCATTTCAACTTTGCATGCATCATACTCCATTTTACTTTATCCAAGTTCACTTCCATGCATGAATTAGGCCGAAGAACACCTACAAAACACATAAAATCAACATAAGGTCAGCATAAACAAAAGAAATAAGAACAATAATGCATAATTGAATAAACATAAGCAAACATAATAAAACTAAGGAAAATTAAACCATAACTAGCCTAAAGATCTATGCTCAATTGAAATAAAAAACTCCCCCACACTTAGACCTTGTTTGACCTCAAGCAAGAAATAAAAGACCAAAGTGGAAGAATGACAAAAATCTCTTATCTTCTCCAAAATAAATGTAGTAATCTCAATAAGTCATCCTGACGAAGAAAGAAATTTTAGGAAAAAGGTAGTTAGTAACTAAACTTCTAATGCTTAACAATGATAGATAGAATGAATTTCATAGCATAATCAATAAGTTTAACAATTTATCTCAAACTATTAAGAACAAAATCAAAGAATATAAAGTTAAAGTGCTAATCAAGCTTCCTAACTATAATGCTCATTCATCAAACTTTGGATTTTTAAGAACTAAAATAGCCATGGAACAAGAATTAAGCACACACATTGACTAATAATTCTCATGGAGTTTTTAGACACATACATTTCTATGTTTTCTTTTAAATTGCATTCTTTTCGAGTGAGCGTAATTAAGGAGCATACTCACTTACACACATCTTACTCGAAATGTATCAAATTAATAAGCATTTTTATTTTTATTTTTCACTTTTTTTAGTGTCCTCATCCATTACTAAAAAGTTAGTAACACGTATTATGGCTATAGTTTCCCTAAGGCCACTTCAATCCTTGAAAACCTAAGATTATATTCTAACCATCCTTGCCTTAAGCATAATTAGAAAGTTGACTAAATATTACCTAGATTTTGAAAATAATAATAAAAGACAAAAAGGAAAACTTAAAGCCTATGCTAGATGAAACTTTAGAATTCTATCAATTAAACATATAAAGATGATTACTATCATAACAAAAAGAAAACTCAATCAAAATCGAAATGAACTTGAAGAGAAAACTAATTAAAATATGGAGAAGATAAAAGTAAGTAAAATTAAGCATAGATGACAATAACTTAATAAAACTTAACTAACATTTAATAATAAATGAAATAACTTCTACTACTAATATTCCCCTCCCTCACACTTAAAATTCACATTGTCCCTAATGTGTAAATATAATAGGAAGGAAAGGAAAGAAATACTCCCCTAGTCATCCGTAGGGGTGGGCGGAGGAGACTCAATATTATATTCATAATAAAGAAAGAATTGATTCAACTTGTACTCCATTTTCCTTTATCGGTGATCAAGTAGTTGGTTCCAAGTCTCCATTGCAATCATTTGTCACTGCATTGCAATTTGATTATCCAGGATTTGATCCCAAATATGAGAGTGTTTCATACACTGAATTTTGACTATCCCCAAAAAGGTTCAGTGATGAAAACATCTCTCCGAACTTGACAAGTGTTTGTTCATTCGTACCTCCTCTAAAGTGTGCCGAGAGTCTGAAAAAGCCTGAACTAAGCATAATCAACCTCCGAATCATTAAGTTGCACCCCGATTTCATGAAAAATTAATCATCGAAGTGGTAAGTCACTTGTTTTAAGAAAACATTGCTCAAAACAAGCAACTCATTAGACTGGTGTTCAATTTATGAGACTAGAGTTCACTTTGTTAAAATCAAAAGTCGATTTTCACAAAATGGACATTGGAAATGCATTCATAGGCCCTTGCCCAAAATAGTGTGCGTAACCCCGAGAAGTAGCGCGTGAGCAAATTTATGGCGTGTGATCATGCACAAACACATTTTGCTCACACGTGAAAATGGAAGCCAATTTTGATGAAAAAAACCTCTCAAACACGTTCGGAAGGTCTAAAAACCCCAAAAACACCTATAAAACATCGTGGGCAGTGCTCGAAAAGGCTACATGATGCGTGTAAGATCGCATGATCATGCGGCAGAGTGCATGATCATGCAACCTAGGGCTGTGATCATGTGTCCCAGGGCATGATCACAAGTTCCAAGGGCGTGATCACACATCCCAAGCGCATGATCACATGAATTTTCACACTTTTTTGGGCATATTTCCCTATAAATAGAGGTTTCTACCCCCTGTGAGGATCGGCAAGAGCCAAGAAGTAAAAAAACACTAGCAAGAGCCAAAAAGCCATGGACACTAAAACACTACCAAATTTAAGACTCATAAGTCCTAATTCCCACACTTTTAGCCTACATTCCATATTTTTCTTAGGATTTCTAGACTGCTTTTACACCAAACCTACCCTCATCTTTGTCAAAGCACACTTCAAAGGTATAGGAATTTGCATTACACGTCATTTTCAACCTCTTAATGAGGAAAGCTTGAAAATCTCTCGAAGCTAAAGCTTCAAAAACACAAAACAAGCTCAGTCAAATATAAGGACCAAATAATCATTTTTGCACATTTATTTATTGTCTTGCATTTTACTTTATCGCTGCTAGCTGTTGAGAAATTATCATGATTTGTGTAATGAGATTGACACTCTACATGCTAATTGAATAATATCTGCTTTATTTTTCTCATAATTAATTATCATTTTGCATCAATATGCAGTCAATAAACATGAAAGCTCTTTATTTAGGCTAGAGCTTCGATATTGCGGTCCAATGATGCAATCATCATTTACTATTATCTCATTATTTAGAAATGCTTTATAATAATTCTTGCTAGAGCATATACTACATGCATCTATTTAATCATTCATGATGCATCAATCATCTTTATTATGCCTATATGTTGTCTAAGTGGATGAATAGATGGATTGCACATAGTTGTGTTAACCTTTGTTTTGTAAGTGTATTCTAGATTAGGATTAGATTTACATTTTCATACTTTTTCTCTTTCACATGTATTTATTAGGAAAGCCTTGTAAATAATCATGCTTAATTTCTCATACTTTCTGTTATTATCAATGTGCTTGTGTGAACGCATATATATCAACTGTCATTACCAAAACTAGGGTGCTGCGGTAGCCACATATTGAGTATTAAAATGAGAAATAGTAAAAAATTAGATGAGATCTCTTAGGCTCAGAATCTCTGCTGGGCATGATATTCGTTGAGTGACCCGATGTCATCCCTTTCATCTTTTCATGGTTTTCTAAAAACCAGGTGGCGACTCTAAACACAAAAGCATCTCGCATCGCCCTAAGACCAAACATTTGTCCCTCTCCCGTAAACAGAATAGATGTCCCATTCGGTAAAGTTGCCATGTCCCTTGGAATGCCCCTTCAAAAGAATTCAAGTCGCTCATAATGGTGACTCCATTGGGGACTCTGATTAGAGAGATCAATTCAAAAATGACTATTTCTCACTACTTAAAACTCAATCGTGTGGGACCTTCCACCATTGCATTTACACTACATAATCACACGTGCTCCCTTGGTCCCTATAAACTGACAATGATAGAAGGTGATCCACTATGGCTCCACATGAGTCATAGGGTGACTGATTCTGATTTGTCACCTTTAGCCTTTACTTGTGGTTTTACCGAACTCATCTGACCAGAGTCTGTGACCTAAGTCCTTAAGGGGGGTGACCTGAGTTATTAAAAGAATGCTAGACTCACTGACTGGAGTTCGTAACCCTAGTCATGGGGAGGCATTCTCGCTAAAGGAGCCCTTAGCCTTATACCTTAGACTTAGCCCATGTAAATAAACTAATAGAAATCTCCACTAGGATCCCACCAAGCTTTGCATGCTATCCCCAATGCTGTCTGTTTGACTTGATATTCACAAATGGTATAACACTTCTAGTTTCCATCACCGATTGACATCATTATGTCTGTTCTCATAGACTGCTCACACTTAGACTGTGTGATCCTTATTTACCTTGCATAAGCCCAATGTGCAAGGAATGATAATAATCATTCACCTCGGTATGGATAGCCTATGAGAACTGGCAAATAGTAACATCTTTCGATGACGAAACCTGTGAGCATCATCCATTTGTCCTTATCAGATCAAATAAATTGGTCGGGAATTTGACTAGATTGCAGACATTTATGTTGAAAGAATCAAATCATAAACTCTTGAACAATACTTTCATGCCTCTTGGTAAACGTATCAAATATTAATGTGGGGACATGAAATTAGACCCCTCTTATTGACTATAGCCCCTACACATGTGGGCATGTAAGGACTATCGACGCCATTTGTAACCCAACGACTAGTCCTAACATTAACATTATACATTTACCTCAAGTGCATTTGAGCATCGTTTCTTAGTTTACCTCTTGATTCTTATAAAAACAAATCGAAATAGCCTAGGCTGAGAATAGAACCATAATCCCCTACTAACTATCAGGTCAAAAACAACCTAGGAAAGAAATCAATAACCTTGTGGAGCGATAAGGTTGGAAGTGGGAGCTTGCTTGTGATTAGTTTATTCCTTATGCAGGAAAAGCTAACAATCTCTTACATAATCATGCATACATTACATACATATAAACAACATATACTAACCACTTCTTTTAGCAGCCATCTGCATCTATCATAATAAGGCTATGCATGAGCACGTCATGCATACATGCTAATCATATTCTTTTGTAGGCGCATCCCATGCATGCATCATTCATCATTTGTTTATTTTATCTCACTAATGTGCAGTAAACTAGATCTTAATATGAGTTACCATGAGCCTGATTCTTCTCGCCAGAATCATAGAAAAATTGGGGCAACTATTCAAAGCTTCCTTAAAGATGGCACCATGGTTGTAAAGCTCCAAGCTCAAACAAGTCTCACTAGACATTTTCTACACAACCTTGACAAGGCTGAGTGGAAAAGCCTATAATCCTATAGAATGCTATGCATCAAAACTTTCCAGCATGTACGCCTTTACCATGACCTCTAACATGTAGCAATGATGTTCTAGAATCCATATGAATATGTGTTCTGAATCAATGCTATGGAGCTGTGTCCATTATACGAGGAGTTTAGTGCCATTACAGGACGCACCCCTACTGTAACTGAAGAGGCAATCTTCATTGACCAAGATATCAAATATCCTAGACTTGGATAAGCACTTTTTGACCTAAGCCCACAAAAGCTTGATGAATTGGTTACTACAGACAAATAATTGATTCCCCTATAGCTCTTGAATTCCTATCCGACAAAGAAGCCAGGAAGCTTACCATGGACATGACTTCTCACTTACTACCTTTTCACTCAATACTTCACAATGTCATGCGACGGATTGGGAGACTACAAGATACTCTAAGTGATAGAAGGCATAGAATGTGGAATGACTCCCTTTCCACTAATCTTGGCAGAAACCATCCAAGGTCTGGATGATTACAGAACTAGAAAATACTCAGGCTTTGCTAGAAGTCCCCTAATACTTTAGATCTGGCTATAAGAAAAGCTGAGCCTTCTGGAAAAACCTACTAGAAACTGGATGAAATACCAACCAAGAAACCACTAAGAAAGACACATCAAAGATATCAGTGGCCGCTCAGCACATATCTCGGCTGAGTAATGGATCGTGAGCATAAATAGCACCCCAGAAGAGAAGATAACCTAGGGGGTGCCCTTGGTGGAGATTGGAACATGTGACCTTGTGCACGTATATGAACTGCATAATAATCTTAGGATCCAAATCACACACCCACTACTACCCAACATTGGTAACACGACAATATAAGGTAAAACATCACGTGCCATTTGGGTATCTTAAAAATTCATCAACCATTTCAGAACAACATGGCAAAGGAGAATCATTCATCATTTTACCACTAGTGATTGGGACGATCTTACTGGCAAGACCTATAAGCAATGGGTAGTCCACAGACAGAAGCACCTAATAATCTAGAGGACTTCAGCTTTTTCCTTTATTTGAAACAAATGATGTAATGAACTCTAAAGTTAATACAATGAAATCAAATTTTGCTTACTTGTTTGATGTCTTTTCTGATGGTAGTGTTCACTGCATTAATCAAAACACTTGCACATTTGACATTCATTCCATATGCACTGAACCATTTAACATTGGCACAGAAAATGAACCACACATTTTGCATATTTTGAAAGATGTTACCCCTGAAGAGAGGAAAGAAATTGAAAAAATATTAATAAAATATTTAAAAGTATTTGCTTGGACATACGAAGACATGCCCGACATCGATAGAGACATCGCTCAACACTACATCCCCACCAAAGAAGGGTGTAAACTAGTAAAGCAGAAGCTAAGAAGACTAAGACCAAAATAACCCCAATTGGTAAAAGAAGACATAAAAAAGTAGATCGAATCTAAGTTCCTAGAGGTGATAGACTATCTAGAGTGGTTAGCAAATGCTGTAATAGTGCCAAAGAAAGACGGAAGGGTTAGAATCTGTGTTGACTACAGAGATCTAAACAAAGCATGTCCAAAGGATGATTTCCTTTTGCCTCACATAAAAGTGTTTATAGATAACGCAGCCTCCTGTACAATGTATTCCTTTATGGATGGGTTTTTGGGATACAAGTAGATTTTGATGGCCATCATCGATAAAGGAAAGATGTCCTTCATTATAGAATGGTGTACTTACTGTTACATGGTGATGCCCTTCGGCTTGAAAAATGCAGGTGCAACCTACCAGAGAATGGCAACATCCTTGTTCCATGACATGATACATAAAGAAGTTGAGGTGTACATAGATGACATGATGGTTAAGTCAGAAACTAGAAAAGGGCACCAAGCTGCTCTCGAGAAATTCCTCATAAGGGTTGAAAAGTACAGCCTCAGGCTTAATCCCAAGAAGTGTGTATTCAGGGTAACTTCAGGCAAGATACTGGGGCATATTGTCAGCCAGAATGGAATCAAAGTGGATCCAGATAAAGTGAAAGCAATTAGAGAAATTCCAGTGCCAAAAACAGAGAAAGAAATCAGAGGGTTCTTAGGGAAACTACAATTCATAAGTAGATTCATTGCCAAGTTAACAGTAGTTTGTGAGCCTATCTTCAAGTTACTCAAAAAAGATCAGCTAGTCATATGGAACGAATAGTGTCAGTCAGCATTTGACAAGATTAGAAACTACCTAGCCAATCCATATATGTCTAGCAATGGTATGGGCAATGAAAAAGCTCAGACACTACTTTCAATCGTACAAAATTCAAGTTGTGTCCAAAATGGATCCTATAAAGCATCTCTATAAAGCTCCATCCCTAGTGGGAAAACTCGCCAAGTGTCTCATCCTGCTTATAGAATTTTATGTGCAGTATCTGACTAAGAAGACAGTAAAAGGGAGAGCAGTCGCTGAATTCTTAGCCCTCAACCCAATTCCAGATTCAGAAGAAATTCAACTAGACTTCTAGATGACCTCAGCACACCCATTAAGGTGTAGGGATGGCAAATGTACTTTGACAGAGCAGTTAACCAATTTGTAGCAGTAGTCGGGATCATACTTCTAATACTAGAAGGCAAAATGGTGCCAATCGCTAAGAAGCTAGCATTTAGAGTTACTAACAACGAGGCAGAATATAAAGCATGCACACTAGGCATGGAAGCCTTAATAGCTCTGGGAGTGACAGAAGTTGAAATATTTTGGGATTCCATATTGGTAATCAATAAGACAATAGAAGAATGGGAATTAAAAGAACAACACTTAAGGCCATACCTAAGCCACCTACAGCAGCTCGCCTTATCTTTCCAAAAATGTAAATTCATCCATCTTCCTAGAAACCAAAATTAAATGGCAGATGCACTCTGTTCGCTAGCATCAGTATAGGAAGAACCGGCCAAAATGCCCATGAAGCCTTTAATCCTACTCAAATCAGAGCAACCTAGCAATAAATGCCTCAGAATAGCAGAAGCAAAAGCATATAACAAACCCTGGTTCTACGATATATAGTAATACCTCACAAAAAGAATTTGCCCTGAGAAGGCAGTTGAAAAAGATAAGGCAATCATCCAATAATTAGCATCGAAATTTACATCACACTAGGGTGCATTATACAGAAGAACCTCAAATGGGATAAAACTCAGATGTTTATATGAGACAGAAGCTGCTAGAGCAATGGAAGAAGTACACGAGGGTGCTTATGGTCCGCACATGAATGGTGCCATTCTAGCTAAGAAGCTAATGAGACAATGGTTCTTTTAGATGACGATGATGGAAGATTGCATCAGATTTGTAAGAAGGTGCCATAAGCGCCAAATTCATGGAGACATCAGCCATCTTCCTCCAATAGAGTTGCACTCTATCTATTCCTTGAGGCCCTTCTCAGCATGGGGGTTAGACATAATTAGAGAAATTCACCTGACAGCCTCTTACGGACACAGGTTCATCCTAGTCGCAATTGGCTACTTTACAAAATGGGTCGAAGCAGAATCATATGCAAAACTGGGGGCAAAAAAAGTGGCAAAGTTCATAAAAAAGAACCTATTCTACCGATACAGGATTCCCCATCACATAGTTTCAAATAACAGTGTTCAGTTTCAAGGGGAAGTGAAGGAATTACTAAGGAGTTTTAAGGTGGAACATCACCAATCCTCACCTTAATGACCACAAGCAAATGGGGCAGTCAAAGCTGCAAACAAAAACATTAAAAAGATATTGTCAAAGATGACTTAGACCTACCGTGATTCGGCAAATAGACTACCATATGCATTGTGGGGATATAGAACAATAGTTAGAACTTCAATGAGAGCCACTCCATTCTCACTAGTATACAGATCTGAAGCAGTACTCCGAGTGGAGATGGAAATCAAGTCGCTATGAATAGCAATTGAATTCAAACTACCTAAAGCATAATGGACTCAACAAAAGCATGACAGCTTCACTGCTTTGGATAATCAGAGACTCAAAGCACTGTATCATACGCATCTATATCAAGCTCAACTGGCTAGAGCCTTTAATAAGAAAAACAGACACAAGAGTGTGAAAGCAGGAGACTGGGTGTTAATGTAGGGCAAACAAAATGTCTCAAACCCTAGAGGGAAATTTAAGCCAAACTAGGAAGGCCCATATCTGGGCAAAATAGTTCTATCAAGAGGAGCTGTCAAGCTGATGGATTCTGAAGGAAATGAGTTCTCCGAGCCTACGACCACAAATCGCTTGAAGAAGTACTATGTCTAGAGCAAATACCAAAAAAAACCCCGATGAGTTGAAAATCAAAAAAAGGCAGCTCAAGCAAAAATTAGAGGAAACCGAGAGAAAATACGTTGTTAGAAAACTTGAAGAGGCTGACTAAGGAAAGGGGTACCATCAATTTGAAATCTGTATAAATGCAATTGTGCTTTTCTCAAATGTATTCAGTAAATATGTGAATGCTTGTCAAATCATGTAAGCACATTTGAGAAATGCAATACATCATTATCATCTGAATCCATCGGGCATGCTAAGTACAATTTGCACATTTTCATTACATGCTTTATAGTTCTTACCAGTTACATCATTTTTTCTCTATATTACCAGCCGCTATCATCAAACCTCAAAAAAAAAGCCCAGTAAGGTGTGAATAGCTCTAAAAAGAGACGCCCTAGGCAAAAGAGGGAAAAAATACCCATATAGATGCGAAGAGCTTTGAAAAGAGACGGCCTATGCAAAAGAGGGAAAAAGAAAATAAAAAGGTAGAAAAAGATCAAAGTTACAAATGTCACAATCACAACCGCACAAGTTAGTCAATCTAGGATACAACGACAACAACCATCAGTATAGAATACAATATATGGGACATATGCCCAAATACAATACCTTGAGTCCATAGATATAATGCAAATATGCATAGCTATTTAGTATAGTTTAGTATCATTTTCATATGACTTTTGTTATGTTTATGTGTTATTTGATTATGTATTTGTTATTTTTAATTCTAAGTGTTTTTATTTGTTGTTTGTGTGTTTCATACATGTTTTTAGCCTTGAATTGGT
>CATIWM010591823.1:0-30595 GCA_949671775.1 Mallotus repandus | reverse complement strand
CTTTTTTAATTTTTTTAATTTTAATTTTAATTTTATCTTTATTTTTTATTTTTTATTTTTTCTATTTTTATTTATTTCTCATTTTTTCTTATTATCAGTTATCCTTTTTTTAATATATATATATATATGGACGGTGTGGTCTATTTTAGAGATTATAATTAACATATTTACATTATAAAACTCATATTAGTTCTAATAAATAATAAAATTTTCAGATATGTAAATTTTTTATTTTACGATCCCAGAATTTTTTTTAGAAATATAGATTTATATATATATATATAGAAATATAAAATGCATGTCTTTTTTTATCCAAAAATATTTTCTTTGTATTTATACTTTTATAGTTTTATATATAGTATAGATTTTAAATACAAACTAAAATTATGTTCATTATTCAAATTTTTTTAAAATTAAATTAATACTAATTTTGTTAATATATAAAAGAAATATGTTCTTTTTATCCAAAAAAGTTTTTTCTCTATTCATACTTTTATATATAGTACAGATTAATTATGATTTAAAGTTTATTGCTTAAAAGTAATTATATATTTTTTTAGTCGCTTACATATAAAATATATATCTATACTATGTATAAATCTTATGAAATAAATTATTCTTATTTATCAATTAATAAATTTTTTAATTTGTATAGTTTTATAATTTTCTAATTACTTTTATATGTATTAGAAATTGTATACAATTATATAAATTAAACTAATAATAAAATTATTAATTTTAACTATTATTCATGATTTATATAAATGCAAAATGTAGTAAATTGTAAATAAGTGTTTTTGTAAAATAGTTATAAATGAATCCTATAATATTTTAATAGTTTATGTATATAAAAGAAATTATTTTATTTTTATTTAATTCTGTTTGATTTTTAAATATAAAATTTTAAATTTTAAATACAAATTGATACTATTTTCATCAATTTCAAAATTTTTCAAAACTAAATTAATACTATTTTTATTAATATATAAAAATGTATGTCCTTTTTTGTCAAATTTTTTTTTCATTTTATTCATACTTTTATATATATTATGATTATGATATGATTGCGTGTTTGTTAATTGATTTTAAATAAATAAAAAAATATATAATAACATTTGAATAGATATTAATCAAGTAAAATAAAAAAATTAACATTATATATATGCATTCCAGTCTTGCTTGATAATTTATTACATAACTTATTATTTATACTTAATGTATTGCATTCAATTGTAAAATTTATAATATAAGATATGTGTCTCATTTTTATTAATTAAACATAAAACACTTGAATAATGTAACACAAATTTTATTGTAAAGTATAATAAATTTGTATAAACAAAAATCATATACAACAACACGCAAGCACAATTCTAATTTCACACTTAGTGTTTTTGTTCCTTCAAAAATGTACTCCATTTTTGGTGAATAATAACTAACACTTCTAAATTCTAATAATTTTTTTTTTTTTTAGAAAAAGGGGCTTCTTTATTGCTTGTGTTTATTTTTCTAATGAAAATTTGTGAACAACCGATGACCAAGTCAAATTTGGATATGCTCTAAAAACTTGACTTTCAGTGTTCAATGACGTAGAGGACAGTAGAAAGCAAGCAAAGAGTGGACTTGGCAAGTCCACCAAGAAAGTGTTCAGAAATTGTGTTGTTTAACCTCTTCTTGAAACTAATAAAAAACAGAGTCTCTATTCAGACAGTTATTTCTGTTTTACTTTTCTCAAAATGCTTCAATCTCACAATCTCTTGTTTCTCATCCAAATCCTGCTAATCTTTACACCTCTTGGTAGTTGTGAGACCCCGTCATCCTATATTCATTGTCCTGCAGAAGAGCACTGTGGCAATGGCCTTCCCATTAGATACCCATTTTGGATCATCCCCAATATGACCAATAATCAAATCTGCGGATACCGTAACTTTGGCCTCTCATGCAGGAACGGTAGGCCTGTTATTACAAACGCTCAAGGTTCCTTCTATGTCCAGGAAATTGATTACTCCAGCCAATCCCTATTTGTTGTTGATGTTAACGTTGAAAATAATATTAGCTGCCCAAGACCAGGAGGAAATGTGAGCACATCTTTTATGAGTTTTGGCCGCCTTTTTGGGGGTCATTATGAAAATATTTACCTTACCTTCTTCTTCAACTGCACCATTTCTCCAGATGGCATAAAACCAATCGACTGTCTAAGCACTGGAAACAGAAGTTCATTTGCTCTTAATTATGGAGAATTAAAAAACTTGATGAACCTGACTTCTGAAAATTGTGAAGAGATGGTAAAAGTACCTGCACTATTGCCAGACGAGTCGCCAGCTCAAAACGATAGCATGAGAGGATGGGAGAAGGGATTTAAGCTGACTTGGAGTGGAGACTCTGATTGTTATACCTGTGAGAGAAATGGTGGGAAATGTCGATTTCCATCACGTGACAATCAGACACATGTTTGTTTTTGCGCTGATGGAAGACTGCATCCAACCTGCACGACTCCTGGTGAGTATGATATGTTTGTTTCACGCTTACGTCAGATGCTATGAAGGTAGCTTCAACAGTTGATTGTTGTCTACTTGCCCAGTCTCCTCTCTCTTTAATGGCTAAGTACCTGTGCATATTTCAGAATATTGAAACCTTTTCCTCTGAACATACAAAACTAATTAATAGATATTTAGGCTTCAAACTAATGGGAAATTTGTTATCCATGTGTGATTGGTGCAGATTCTAGAACTTCAATTCCTGGATGCCATTCATTTGAATGTAACGCCCGCATCTTTCAGTACCCTTTGTGGTTTGATGGACCAGATTCTAATAAATACTGTGGTTACCCTGGTCTCAGGGTATCTTGTGAGCATGGAGGTGTCCTAAGCATTTCAGGTGACGAATATTATATCAATCACATTGACTATCAGGAACACAGCATCACATTAGTGGATGTTAACATGATGAGAAATGGTTGTGTCAGTACCATCCAGCCTGTCAAGCTTGAAAGTCCTAGTTCTCTGTCCTACGGGGATGATACTTTATTTACCACATTTTTTTTCAATTGCACTTCGTTCTCAAATCCCATAAAACCAATAACATGTCAAGGAGGAGGCAATAGCAGTATAAAATCTTATTTGCCAGTTTCAGAAAATTTTTCACTTGACACTTACACTTACTATGACTACGCATGTGAGACAAAACTAAAAATTCCACTGCTCAAAAGCGCACTAGATAAACAGAATGGGAGTGGTTCAGAAAATACGTTACGGGAGGGTTTCGAGCTAAGCTGGAGTCCTGACTCAAACTGCAGGAAATGTGAAGCATCTGGCGGAGCTTGTGGTTATTATGTTGATTCAGCTTGGAATTTTACATGCTTTTGTTCTGATGGACAAAATTATCCTCAATATTGTAACAACTTAACAGGTATGTATGTATGATCTCCCTGTTACCTTGGTACTCACTACATGTAAGAGAGATTTTTTTTTTCCTTGTCCTTTATTTAATAAAAAAGCTAAATGCACACATGTTTGTAATTAACAGGCTTTCCCACAAAGATCAAAATTCTGATAGGTAAGAATCAAATCTCAGGAAATAAAAAGTATGCAATCTCCTTTATCTGATTTTTTGCTACTTCTTTGGCTCTCTCTTGATGTTGTCAGGTGTTTCAGTAAGTATAGGAGCACTACTAGTTCTTGTAGCACTGATATTACTTAATAGAAGCAGACTCTTCTTGTTTGGTCAATCCATTTTTTGGATGAAGAAATATAGAAATGCCAGAAAAGTGGAAAAATTTCTAGAGGACTACGGGTCTTCCGCTCCTAAAAGGTACAGGTATGCAGAGATCAAGAAACTGACCAATTTCTTCAAGGACAAACTAGGACAAGGAGGGTATGGAGCAGTATTCAAAGGGAAACTTGACGATGGCCGTTTGGTTGCAGTTAAGGTTCTAAGTGAACCCAAAGGTAATGGTGAAGAATTTATCAATGAAGTTGCCAGCATTGGACGCACTTACCATGTGAATATCGTGAGTCTCCTAGGATACTGTTCTGAGGGTTCCAGAAGAGCTCTTGTCTATGAGTTCATGCCAAATGGATCCCTTGAAAGGTTCATTTATGCCAAGAAGAATCGAAGAACGCAAGTTCTTAGTTGGGGAACACTTTATCAGATTGCCCTTGGAATTGCTCGAGGGCTTGATTATTTGCATCGTGGTTGTATCACAAGAATTTTACATTTTGACATTAAGCCTCATAACATTCTTCTGGATGAAAAGTTCTGTCCTAAGATATCTGACTTTGGTTTGGCTAAGCTGTGCCCAACTGTGCAAAGTACAATATCAATTCCAGGAACAAGAGGAACATTTGGATACATTGCGCCAGAAGTTTATTGTAGAAACATAGGAGGAGTGTCCTACAAGTCAGATGTCTACAGCTATGGGATGATGGTGCTTGAAATGGCGGGAGGAAGAAAGAACCTAAACCCAGGAGTTGAAAACACTAGCGAAATATACTTTCCACACTGGATTTACAAGCGTGTAGAACAGGAAGAGGATTTGGGATTGGGGAAATTCCTTGAGGCTGCCGAAGAAGACACAGCTAGGAAGATGGTTTTAGTGGGTCTATGGTGCATACAAACAGATCCAACAATTCGACCTTCGATGAGCAAAGTGGTGGAGATGTTAGAAGGAAACTGCGATAGATTGCAAATGCCACCAAAGCCTTATCTTGAATCCGCTTCTACTTGAAGATTTGGTTTGTTTGTCTTTGTTTGGGAAAATGTGATTGTTTTCCAACACCATAATAAATCAAGATTGGACTGTATATATATATATATATATAAGAAATGAAATGTAATAGAATTGTGTGGAAAAATAAGGTTTTAAGAGCAGATTACTTTCAAGTTCTTCTTTCTTTTTCTTTTCTGGTTTTGTGTTTGCTGTGTTTTTGAGAATTTTCTGCTTTAGTTTCAACAACTGGTATCATAGCTCTATTCTTGAGGGCCCAACGCCATAATAAATCAAGATTGGACTGTGTCTATTACTAAAATTAAACTTTGTTCAACATTGATTATCATAAATGGATTTGGCCAAGACTTTCTTGTTAAGTTCACCACCCTAAATTCAACGAGTGCTACCCTTTTGTTTCAAATCAAAATAACTAGTGACAAACCAATAATTCTAATGAAATATATATATATATATATATATGGACGGTGTGGTCTATTTTAGAGATTATAATTAACATATTTACATTATAAAACTCATATTAGTTCTAATAAATAATAAAATTTTCAGATATGTAAATTTTTTGTTTTACGATCCCAGAATTTTTTTTAGAAATATAAATTTATATATATATATAAAATGCATCAATTTAATTTTATCCTTAATGTCGCCTTCACTTACGCACCTCGACTTCCAATTTAATTTTACTTTTTTCCTTCAATCATGACTCAATTTTGAGCCACATCCTATCTCAATGTATACTTAAATAAGTGTGTAAATAAATATTCTACTATAAATAAATATTCTTTTATAATATTCAATGCAAATCGAGTTTTTTTTGGAAATTAAAATATACAAATAATATATATATGATATTACGTTATTCGTTTCATACACAAAAAAAAAAACTAAAATATACAAATAATAAAACGGAAATAAATGAAAAAGATTTCAAGTTTCACGCATTTGAAATTTATTTCAAGTCATCATGAGCAAAATCGCTAACATAGCAGTCATGAGTCTATTTATAATAATAATAATAATAATAATAATAATAATAATAATAATAATAATAATATATCTAATTAAAGATAATGAAAAATATAATGAGATTATTTAGTATTGTTTATGAAGATGAATAAAAGTAAGAAATGGTTTCACATACAGATAATAAACTGATCATATACTAATTATATACGAATAATATACTGATCATATATGGCAAAATACTCAATTATTTTTATTTTCTCTCTTTTATTTATTTGATTTTTCTTATTTTTTATTTTTTTCTTATTATCAATTATCCTTATTTTTTTAATTTAGGATTTTAGGGTTTGCAAATCAAATCACCAAGAGGGATTCCGTTCTTAATAAAGCATACAATTTGTTCATTGCTTTACTGAATTCTTGTTGTTGTTGAGCAGAGTAACAAACATACATAGATTTGAAAATGAAAAACAATGTGGACGATGAAGTATCCAACCAAAAAGAGAACTTATCTTAATAGGACATTAGCATAAATTAAAAGTAATGGGGCATCAGTATAAATTAAAAGTCAAGAATAAAATTAATAATTTATTTTGTATAAATTAATAATTTCTTATATCTTATCATCTATTGATCAGATGCAAATCATATATTGATCGGATACGAATCATATTCTGATCATACACGGATCATATATGAAAAATACTTCATTCTCTATTGCAAGTATTAACCATATATAGAAAATACTTTATTCTTTATTGTAATTATTAAATTTTTTTTGAAAGTATGATATTAATTGTTAAATATATAATCTATAAAAAAATTAAAAAAATTATAGAGGTAAACATTATTCTAAATTAACAAACATATATATGATCATTCTTATAAATTAATTAAAATTTAATTATTGAAAAAATAGTAGATATTTAATATAGGTAAGCATTGCCATTAACCATATGTTGAAGCAACTTAAGAGCTTTATCTGTATTACTTGTTCTACACAACCCATTAATCAAAACTGTACATGTAATCGTATTGGGCCTACAATCAAATACACCCATTTTCTTGAAAAATCTGACTTCTTAGCCAATTTTATCCTCTAAGCACAATCACTTAACTAAGTAAAAATTTGAGCATTTGGCATATAACCCTTTCTCAAAATCATCCCAAAACTATAAAACCACCACCAACCCTTTTCACACTTGACAACCAATTGATCAGAATTTTCAACAAACTAAAATCTTTCAACAATCCAATCAAATTCGTTCTCTCACACATCTTAGTGCTTTTTCTTAGCAAATGCACCTGGAAAAAAATTAAATTTTGACATTGAAGGAGTGGGTTGCATATGGATCATATGATCAAAGAAGTGCAGTGTTTTTCGGAGAGTAAAATTACCTGACTTGCAGTTTATTTTCAAGAATTGCTTCAGTATAAGAATCCTCTAGTTAGATACAATCAAATATGATTCTTCCATCAACTTGGCGATCTACTGAGAAAAACAGTTTCTGCTTAATACATAAATTCTCTTCATTCATATAACCCAATTTATCATCTCATTCTTAGAAAAAATGGCTCCAATGTTATTGCTTGCATGTTTCAAGTAATATGTTACTCGCGATATGCCCCAAATCCCATTTCAAGAAACCACACCTCTCTTATTGCTCTACAAAAACTTGACGCTAACACTAACAAAAATAATGAGACAAGCCAAAATTCTAGCATTGGCGCCAATTTTAGCTCAAAATCCCTAGAACCCATCATCACCTATTTCAAGCAATTCCCTTTCCTCTTCTTTTGCATTCGCATCATTGTCTAAAGAATTGATGTTTGATTTGGGTACTGTAAATTCATGGGATTGCAAGGAAATTAGGTTCCTCAGTGATGAGGAAGAGAGTTGGTATATGTGGTACTATGGAAATTTTGGTGAAAAACCGGTCTTGATTTTATAGGATTAAAAGTTTCAAGCAATGGGATTCATTGATAATGAGGTACATGAGTTGCAATTGTTATATCATGAACCCCTGTCCATATTGCAATATGGACCAGGGATCCATCACATGTCTTAAATATGTCTTGTTTGTTTGTGGAAAACATTATGAAGACCACTTGCCATGCTAAGCAATATATGTAGACGTAAATTAAATGGACGTGGACAATTGGCTAAGCACAAATTTACCTTTAATTTGTGGCCATATATTCTTGATGCTCATTGGCTATAAATAGCCTTGCTCTCAATTTGAATTTCATTACAAACAAATAGAAACACAAGCGAGCTAAGTAGACATTTCTTTCATAGTCTACTATAGCATTTGTATAGGTAATGTAAGAGTGATTTGGTGAGTTTTGGGTTTAAACACTTGGGTAGTTTAAACACTTAGGTGTGGTCAAACTTTGAGTGTTGTCTAGCCATATTTTATAATCTCCTTTTGTTACCATAGTGAAAATTATTTTGCCGTCTCTAACCATGGACGTAGGCTCTATCGAACCACGCCAAATTATTATGTCCTATTATTTTATTTATTTTACTCTATTAATTACTTACGGGCCCCTTACGTTTTAACAAACTAGTATCAGATATGTAATTGTAATTTCTCTTAAAATTCTCAGTATGCTCTGTGGTTGTAGTTTTGATTGATCTTCCACATCAGAAAAGATTTTTTTGAGAATTTTTCAATTTACGGCAAGGGGATATTTTGACTTGGTGTAATTATGACAGTAAAATTTGAGATTGAAAAATTCAACGGCAATAATAATTTCAGTCTGCGGCGTGTCAAGATGCATGCTTTGTTGGTCCAGCAAGGGTTACAAAAGGCATTAAAAGGCAGGGAGACTCTACCAGAGATGATGATAAAATAAAAAAAATTTGATCTGCTGGAGCGAGCACATAGCGCTATTCTGTTATCACTGTCCGATGAAGTGCTGCAAGAAGTTGTAGAAGGAAAGTCTGCTGCTGCTCTTTGGCTAAAATTAGAAAGTCTTTACATGACAAAGTCAATCACCAATCGGCTTTATTTAAAGCAAAAACTCTACACTCTTCGGATGAAAGAATGCACACCTATTAAAGTTCATCTTGCTGAATTCACTAGAATTATTATGGATCTTAAAAACAATGATGTCAAGGTTAATGATGAAGATCAAGCCTTAATGTTGTTATGTTCTTTACCTCATCCATTTGAAAATTTTGTTGACACCATGTTTTATAGAAGAGACACCCTTTCAATGGAAGACGTCAAGTCATCACTTAACTCTCGAGAGTTAAAGAAAAAGGAGTCAGAAAATTATGGAGATAATCAAGTAGAGGGCTTATTTGCCAGAGGTAGAACTAAGGAGAAAGGCTTAACCAGTAGTAGAGGCAAATTTTGATCAAAGTCCAAAGGTCAGAAAGGAAAATTGTAGGTACTGCAAAAAGGATGGTCACTAGAAGGCTAAATGTCCGAAACTCAAAGATAAAAATTATAAGGTAGATAATACCTCACATGATGGCAATACTGCCAATGTTGCTATAGATAATTCTGATGGTGTCGAATATGTTCTCACAATATCTTCTAGTTCATTTGATGATGCTTGGGTTTTTAATTCTGGATGTTCCTATCACACGTGTCCTGACAAAGACTGGTTTGTTAATTACCAATTAATTAATTGTGGCACTGTTCTTATAGGAAACAATATGTCTTGTAAGGTTGTTGGCATCGAAACAGTTCAAATCAAGATGCATGATGGTATTGTAAGAACTTTGACTGGTGTTCGACAAGTACCATAACTAAAGAAAAACCTTATATCTTTGGGAACACTTGATTCTCAAGGTTGTAAGTTTTATGCTGAAGGTGGAGTGCTAAAAGTTTCAAATGGTGCTTTGACGATGATCAAAGGATAATTGATTAATGGCCTTTATCTGCTACAGGGAAGTACAGTTATTGGTGCAGCTTCTATATCATCTTCATCAAACTCAGACTTAAACATTGCTCATTTGTGGCACATGAGACTAGGGCATATGAGTGAGAAAGGGGTGTCTATTTTGAGCAGGTGTGGATTGCTAGATGGTTTGAAAATTGGAAAGCTTGACTTTTGTGAACACTGCATCTATGGGAAGTAGTCAAGTTCAGTACTGCCATCCACAGGACTAAGGGCATAGTTAACTACATCCATTCTGATCTTTGAGGCCCTGCGCCTGTTCTATCAAAAGGTGGTGCCAGATACCTATTGACTTTCATTGATGAATTTTCTAGGAAAGTCTAGGTATATTTTTTGAATCACAAAAATGATGTATTCCATACCTTCAAGAAGTGGAAAGCACTGATTGAGAATCAGACCGGCAAGAAGATCAAGTGCTTGAGATCGGATAATGGTTTAGAATTTTGTGGAAACCAGTTTAATGAGTTCTATGAAAATGAAGGCATAGTAAGACACCGTACTGTGTGACACACACCACAACAAAATGGAGTTGCATAATGTATGAATAGAACTCTATTAGAGAAACCATGTTGTATGCTTTCAAATGTCGGATTGTCTAAAGATTTCTAGTCTGAAGCTGTGAACATGGCCTATTATCTTGTGAATCGATCTCCATCGACAACAATTAAATTGAAGACTCCTATTGAAGTATAGTCTGGTGAACCTGCTAATTACTCAGATTTAAAAATATTTAGGTGTCCTGCATATGCTCACACCAATGATGGCAAACTTAGGCAAAGGGCATAAAAATGCATATTTCTTGGATATGCAACTGGAGGAAAAGGTTACACATTGTGGTGTACTAAACCTACCTCTCTAAAGTTCATAATTAGCAGAGATGTCAAATTTGATGAGTCATCCATGCTTCATCCCAAAAAGCAGTTTGACAATACAGAAGATAGTCCTGGTGTCAATTATAAGGTGGAGCTTGAAGCAGAAAAATTAGAGAAAGAGCAAGAATGTATCTCTGATCAATCCATTCAAGATAATGAATGTGAGCCCAATGAAGAATTTGTCACTCCACAACAACAATGGCCGTATAGTATTGCCCTCGATAGAGATAGGAGGATAATTAGATCACCTAAAAAGTTTGGGTATGCAGATTTGGTTTCTTATGCAGTATCAATGGAAGAAGATCCTGTTACTTATCATGAGGCTGTCATAAGTAGTGATTCTGCACAGTGGTAAGTTGCTATGAGTGAGGAGATTGAGTCTTTTCACAAGAACCAAACATGGGAGCTGGTGAAACCACCAAAAGGATAAAAGATTGTTGGCTGCAAATGGGTCTTCAAGAAAAAGGAAGGAACCCCAGGTCTCGAAGCAACACAGTTTAAAGCACGCTTGGTTGCAAAGGGCTTTAGTCAAAGAGAAGGAATAGACTTCAATGAAGTATTCTCTCATGTTGTAAAACACAACTCTATTCGTGTGTTACTCGCCATGGTTGCACTATTTGATTTAGAGGTTGAATAACTTGATGTCAAAATAATTTTTTTACATGGTGATCTTGAAAAAAAAATCTATATGCAACAACTAGAGGGTTTTGTTGGTCAATAAAAAAAGATCATATTTATCTTATGAAAAAGTCATTATATGGCTTAAAACAATCTCCTCGGCAGTGGTATAAGAAGTTTGACACTTTCATGATAAATCATGATTATTCTAGGAGTAACTATGATAGTTGTGTGTATTTTAGAAAGCTCTCTGATGGTTCATTCATTTATTTACTGTTATATGTTGATGACATGCTGATTGCTACAACGAACATGTCTGAGATCAACATTTTAAAAGAACAATTAAGCAGTGAGTTTGAGATCAAGGATTTGGGAGTAGCAAAGAAAATTTTGGGAATGGAAATTCATAGGAATCGAAGTGCAGGAAAGTTACACTTGTCCCAGAAGAAGTACATTGAAAAAGTACTTGAGCGTTTTAGGATGCTAAATGCAAAACCTGTCAGTACTCTATTGGCAGCTCATTTCAAGTTGTCAGCAGCTATGTCACCATAGACAGATGCAGAAAAGGAACAAATGTCATATGTTCCTTATGCAAGTGCAGTTGGGAGTGTAATGTGTGCTATGGCTTGCACTCATCTAGATATTTCACATGCTGTCAATGTAGTGAGTAGATTTATGGGCAATCCTGGAAAAGGTGTCACTGGCAAGCTCTTAAATGGATTCTGCAGTATCTTAAAGGTACTTCAGATATTGGCTCGGTATATGATAGAAGTTTTGATACATGTAGCAATATTGTTGGCTATGTGGATTCTGATCACGCTGGAGATTTGGATAAAAGGAGATCCCTGACTAGATATATCTTTACTCTTTCTGGTTATACCATAAGTTGGAAAGCGACTTTACAGTCAACTATTGCTTTATCTACTACAAAGACGGAATATATGGCAGCTACAGAAGCAGTAAAAGAAGCCATCTAGCTTAGAGGTTTGGTTATTGATTTGGGTTTAACACAAAATGAGACTGTTGTTCATTATGACAGTCAAAGTGCAATACATTTGACCAAAAATTAAATATATCACAAAAGTACCAAACATATTGATGTCAGATATGATTTCATTCGGGAGATTATATCTCAAGGTACTGTTATGGTGAAGAAAATTAGTACTATTGATAATCTAGTGGATATGATGACCATTACGGTATCTAAGTTCAAGCATTGCTTGGACTTAATTAGTGTTTGAAGAATTTAAGTTGCCCATTTGGGAATTTAAGAAGGCGGTATATTGGTTCACTATTTTGAAGACTTGCAAACAATACAAGTCAAGGTGGAGATTTGTTAAATAAGTATTGTTTGTTTGTGGACAACATTATGAAGACCACTTGACATGCTAAGCACTATATGTGGATGTGAATTAAAGGGATGTGGACAATTGGCTAAGCAAAAATTTATCTTTAATTTGTGGCCATATATTCTTGATGCTCATTGACTATAAATAGCCTTGCTCTCAATTTGAATTTCATTACAAACAAATAGAAACATAAGCAAGCTAAGTAGACATTTCTTTCATAGTTTACTATAGCATTTGTATGGGTAGTGTAAGAGTGATTTGGTGAGTTTTGGGTTTAAACACTTGGGTAGTTTAAACACTTAGGTGTGGTCAAACTTTGAGTGTTGTCTAGCCATATTTTGTAATCTCCTTTTGTTACCATAGTGAAAATTATTTTGCCGTTTCTGACTGTGGACGTAGGCTCTGCCGAACCACCTTAAATTTTTATGTCCTATTATTTTATTTATTTTGGTCTATTAATTACTTGCATGCCCCTTACATTTTAACAACACGTGCGATATTAAAAATGTGCATTTTTTTGTTAAACTTTTTTTTTTGTCAAGCGTCTCGTTTTCTTACTAGCTAACGTTACGTAATAACTAAACCCTCTTGAAAAAACTCTAAAGTTTTAAACCCATAAAGCTTCAAATTCAAAGCTACATTAACTCGAACACAAGAAAAACATTATAAAAACTATCAAACACTTCATCAGAATAAATCAATCTCGGTCTCAAAGAAGGTGACTTTAAGAGAAAGGGTTGTGAAATTAATGGAATTGATTCATAACTATTGAACATAGACCACCATTCATTACTACTGATATCATAAATCACATAGTAGTTGCTCTCTTTAATAATAACGTCTTGTTATCTTCAATAGCAAATTGGTGTTTTAGGACTTGCAAAACTCTCTATTCTTTGAATTGGGTGTACTTTCTTTCCCTTCTTTTTGGGTTGAAAATGGAGTTTGGGTTGGTGGGTTTGCTAAGGCTTGGTTGGATTGTAGGAATATTGCATATATCTCATCGGCATGAACTTAAAAAAACTAGTTAACATTATTTTTGCCTATCCATAAGTTGAGTTCATTGACCTTTACTTATATGCTCATTGACCTTTACCTACATATTCATTGAATCTATAGGTAAAGGTCAATGAACCTCCATTAAGTAATGAAAATAATACATGTTCATTAAGAATGAACTGTATGTTCATTAATATTTGCTTACATGTTCATCACTGATATATATACAATTTTAACTTTTTTTTTTCTCTTGTTCCTTAAGTAGCTAATCTTTATGTACAATTCATTTATGTTTTAATTGTGAACTGGTTACACGACCATGTATTTATAGCTAACCAATCAAATAAAATTCTTCTCTTTTGTGGAAAAAACAAAATGAAATAAATGATAAAAAATGACTCAGAATACAATTCAAAGTCTATAGACTTGATAAATATGTGAAAATGCTATGGAAAAATCAATGTAATTTCCTGCTTTAAGTCAAATCTACCTATATATATTTTATTGTTTCCGAAGCTAATAGAAAAAAAAAGCAAAAAGAGAGTTGCAAAAAAAAATGCAAAGAAAAATTGGCTACTGAGACTGTTAATGGTGATCAGGTTTCTCATGATCTCTTATCACTTCTCTCATCAGAAGATAGGAGAAGGGAAAGATAAAGAATCCAAGGTAAAAAAATATAAGATGGCGATGCAGAAGGTGAAAGAAAAAAAACTGGTGAAGAAGAAGATAACAAAAAAAAAAAAAAAATGGCATTAAAAAAAGTGTGTTTTCTCATGTGTGATGGACCCATGGTCCATATTGCAATATGGATAGGGGTCCATGATATAATTTACTCATGTGTTGTTAATGTAAATGACAGAGGAGGAAGAGCACAAGGGACACGAAAGAAATTTTTTTAAAAAAGGGCATTTTTGATAAAAAATGAAAAAATGAGGCATTTTAGAAAGAGGAGCTAATTTTAGGGCATTTATGTAAAGATCCCTTTAAAAACAATATTTATGTATTGTTAGGCCTAAAGGCCCAAAAAATTATTTAGTCTAACTAATAAGTTTATAGGCCAATCTAAGCTTTTTTTTTAAGACGTTTACATAAATACTCTAAAAATAATTTCTATTTTTCAAAATACCTTTTTTGATTTATTACTAATATACGCCAAACTTACAATTTTTTTTGCCTCCGTACCACCTATAACAAAATGCACCCCAACCTAGCACAATCGAAACCTCCATTTTTTCATCAAATAAACAAAAAAAATGGCACAATCCAAAATACTCTCTAATGAACTTTTTGTTCTTGTAGTTATCTTCCTTTTGTTGTTGCGACCATTGATTTCTCTCCAATTGCACTTCAACATTATCAATGGTTGTCATTGGGGGACTCTACCCTTTAAGAACCACATCCCATAGCCTCACCAGATCGCTGTCTAGATATAACTCCATCTTATACTTCCAATGGAGATAATCATTGCCATAAAAAAATGGTTTAAAGGATTAGAAGTTAAGATATTTACTCATCATGATCTTGATTCTAGCTATTAATTATCTAGAATCAAAGCTCTGATACCAATTGAAAAGGCCATAAAGGGGGTGAATAGGACAAATTTAAATTAAAGAAAAATTAAGAGAGAAATTAAGGAAATTATAAAGAGTTTAGCATAAAGATTGAAAAGGGACACAAATAATTTAAGGAGTTTGTTCCTCAATGAACCAATATCTTAACCTTACTTATCCCCAAGTTAGGATTTTTTAATCACTAATTCCTATCTATTAACTTCTTAGATAAAGTTGCAAAATGAGTTTTGTGACTCAACTCTAACCTTATACAAATGGAGCTTTTCTTGGGTAAACTCTAACCAAGTTCCTAATATCCCAAGTTTTTTATGGATAACACTTTAACTAATTCATCTAGTTTAAGTTCCTCACTTCCCTTTATCAGCATAAGAAATAAGATAAAAAAGAACCTAAACTAGATTACACCCAATTACTCTCAATAAAAGAATACAATTTGAGCATAATTAATTTCAAAGAAAAAAATGTTCACCAAAACTCACTAACCTCTTAAATAATGATGTAAAACTAGCTGTTAGAAAGCCATTCCACCATCCCCAAGCTTTTCTTGCTTAATTAATTATTTCTTCAACTTTTTACAGGAAATTGGAGGCTTATGATTGCGATCATACCCCTCATGATCTTGATCTATGAAATAAGTAACTGTTGTAAGTAGATTTTGACCATTTGAAAGTTGACAGCTGGATCGTGACTATTCTCATATTGACCATAATTATGAGGGTCACTACCTTTAACCTTGCCTTTATCTTTATCTTCATCATGACGATGAGACCTTGATCATACTCCTCACTATCATAATCCGGATCATAAAGGTCATTGACTTTTTTAGCTCTTTTAGTCTGCTCTTCCTATTGACCATGATCATCCTTGATCACTATCGTGACTCTACTCCTCATGACCATGATTGAGGTCATGAGGGTCTCTGTATAAAATCCTTAAACTTGCTTAATTGCCTTATAATCACAATCTCATACTCACGATCGTTAGCAGACTTCTCATAGGCAGCCTTTTGGTCGTGACTGAGACTGTGAAGGTTTTTGTCCTAAACTTAAATTGAGTAATTTTAAAAGAGTTGGATTGCAGGGATACTCTTGGTCCTGACTCCACTCGTAAGCAACCTTGCTACTTTAAGAAACTTGAATTTTTCTCCTTCAAATGAGCATTACTATGAACAATACTTATATATGATGTGTGTAATTTTTACATATATTTTGGTTGAATTTTAATGAATTTAAATAAATTTTTATCTTTGAGTAAAGTTTTAGTTTAATTAGGAAAAATTTAAGTTTAGAGTTTTATTTAGGATTTACAATATTTTTAGTTTTATTTTAGTCTATTTAGGAGTATTTTTGGTTTTTGATTATTTTTCCTCTTTTGTAGGTAATTTTGGAAAAGAATTCTCAAATAGTAAGGTTTTGACATGACATGACCATGGCATGGGCATGTTTATGGCCGTACTGTGCATTAGAGAGATAGATAAAGCAACATATCTTACAATATGACCATGTTGTTGGTCGTGTGATCATCTGAGAAAAGGAGAAGTATTTAACATGGGGATGAGCACGAGCATGCTTCAGATCATGCCATCTACTACCTCAAAGTAAAGAATTATTGAAGTTGCAATACGCCTGGACGTATAGCCGTGCGATGATCTGGAAATGAAGTATAAATATGAGCATGGGCATGCTGTGGCTGTGCTAAAAGGATGAATTATGACACAATTAGAAGCACAACTATGTTGCAGGCTATGTCAGACTAAAGGGATTTTTCTAAGTGATAAGGATTGAAGAATTCACAAGCGATTAGGTTTTCCTCATGCTATGCCTATATAAGGGCGATAAATAGGAATTCTATATTCATTCTTTTAACACTTTTAAACTACTAGCAAGGGCTCACAAGGAGATTAAAAGATTTGAAGAATTCAAGTGCAATTCAAGAGTTTTTTATATTCATCTTCTCCATTCTCTTTATTTAATTATATTTGTAGCTTTTATTTTTGCCCTAGAACTATATGTGGCTAAACTTCTTTTAAGGTTTGGGTTAGGAGTAGCTATTCTAGGATGTGATTGAACACAATTTTTATTAATTTGATTTTTAGTTAATTTTATGATTTGTGTTTATTTCTTTCATTCTTGGCCAGTTTATTTGTATGTTTATGGTGAATTAACCAATGAGAGTTAAGGAAATTTATAGGCTTAGAACTCATAGGACTTAGATCACTCGACCACAAGAGTAGGTGAGCTCTTTGGGGATAAAATAATTGTCAATGAACTTAATGGCTTTTGATTAAATTTTGGTCACAAGAGTAGGTTAGATTTTAATCTTAACATACTTAATTGAAATTGAGAGAGTTAGTAGGTACTTTAGAGCAGGTACCCTTAATTGAAATCAATAGACTTAATAACTTAGGCGTTCATGATCAGATTAGAATAACGAAGCTACATCCAAGCTCTAAGTTTCAATTCATTGATTTTCTCTTATTTTTAGCTGTTTAAATTTATATTTTGATTTCCTTAATTACTTTGTTTGATTTGCTAGCTAAGAATATAAGTAAAAAAAATAACATTCAATATTCAATCCTTGTGGGAATGATATCTTTTTATACTACAATTCACGATCCACGCACTTGTGAGTTTTGAGCACAACAAATTTTTTTTGTGCCATTGCTGGGGATTAGCAATATTGATATTATTTTTATTTTTATTTTTCTTAAACTAGTAATTTTCTTTAATAACTAACTCATTTTATTCATGATTTTTCAGGGCTTTTGCTAGTTTATGAACACTCAATCTTAAAGGACTAACTTAGAGAAAATCAACCTTGAAATCGAGAAGTCGTGCAAGAAGAATCGAAAGGAGAAGTGCGAGAAAGACAGGCAAAAGATGACTGACGAATAAGGTGGATAGCAAGTACGGAATTTTGCTCTTTAAGATACACACTGCCTAATCCAGGAGACAATTAAAATAGTATTATGAGGCTAAGCATTGAAGCAAATAATTTTGAGATTAAACTAGCCATAATTCAGATGGTTTCTCAATACCAGTTCGAAGGTCTACCGAGTGAGGATCCTAATGCCCATTTAATACAATTCTTGGACATTTATGATACATTATGAATGAATGAGGTTAGCTTAGATGCTGTGAAGCTCAGATTATTTCCCTCTTATTAGAAGGATAAGGCTAAGTTGTAGTTGAACTCTTTAGTGCCACAGTCAATCACTTCATGGGATTTGTTATCAAAGGCGTACCTAGGCAAATATTTTCCACTAGGGAAGACAGTAAAAATCAGACAAAAGATCATGAGCTTCACTTAACAACACGGTGAATCTTAGTATGAAGTATGAGAGCAGTTTAAGGACTTGCAACTATAATGCCCACACTATGAAGTCCCTTAATAGCTGCTTATTCAAACATTATAACAAGAACTCACCAAACCTATAAGGATCACTATAGATGCTACAGCTTAAGGGTCTTTCATGAGCAAAATGTCTGATGATGCATACAGTCTACTTAAGACTGTGGCTTCTAACAACTATCAATAACAAGGAGAAAGAAGTGCACCTAAGAGAGTTGTGGGTATGCATGAGGTGGATGGTTGAAATCTTCTAAATGCAAAGGTTGACATACTCACTAAGAAATTAGAAGCTACAAGCAAAACACCTAATTTGATGTCTGTCTATGTGTGTGAACAATGTTGAGGAGATCATTCTACTATGGAGTGTTAAGGGAACTATTGCCCTTAAGAACTGTTAATCGAGCAACTTAATGCTATAAATAATTATCTAAGAGCTTAAGGGAACCCTTACTCCAACACATACAATCAGGGATGGCGAAATCACCTTAATTTTTCATGGTCAAATCAAGGTGTATAAAATGCCAACCAAGGATTTAAGCAGCCCCACATGGTTTTTAACAAAAGAACACTTTCCACCAACCTTAAGAGCACAAATCAAACATGGAAAGCTTAGTAAAGAGAGTTCTTAAGGATCAAAAGGAGTAAAGGGAAGCTATCAAGAATCTAACGTTCCAAATGAGTCAACTTATTGGTTATAATAGGATGTTAGAAAATCAAATTGCATCTCAAGCATCTAGCTCGAGACAAAGTGGAATGTTGTCTAGTCAACCCGAAAACCTTAGAGAACAATTACCCTTAACTAAAATTAATAGACTTAATAACCTAGATGTTCATGATCGGATTGAAATAGTGAAACTACATCCAAACTTTAAGTTTTAATTCATTGATTTTCTCTTTTTTTTAGTTGTTTAAATTTATATTTTGATTTCCTTAATTACTTTATTTGATTTGCTAGCTAGGAATATAAGTAGAAAAATTAATATTCAATATTCAATCCTTTTGCAAATGATACCTTTTTATACTACAATTCATGATTCGTATACTTGCGGGTTTTGAGCACAACAATATACACTTAAATCACACTCAATAGAAACTCAAAATTGAATCCTTAAGGTCAAAATAGAGGTGATTATACATTGATCATGCAAATGGTCAATAAATAATAATAATAACTATTTTTAAATTAATAATTATGAAATACTTAAAAGATTTAAATTATTTAGAGTAACAATTTTTATATTAAAAGTATCTTTAATATTTAAAATTATTATAATAAAAATCATGTATAAATTTAATAATTTTTCAATAGTAAATTTGATTCTTTTATTACTATGTTTATGCTTTTTATTTAATTTTAACTAAAATAATTATTTGTATTTAAATTGAATAAGTAGGCTAAATTAAAATATCTTATCAAAATTTGAAAGTTAGAATAAAATTGCCAAATATTTCAAAATGTTGGATTTTTTTTTATACAAATAGGCCATTATAAATTTAGCAATTTTAAAAGGGTAGATTTGGCATTTTATAAGATATTACATCAACATTTTTATTTAATTTTGACCAAATAACTGTTTGCTCTAAAATTATCAATCATTTACTAAATAATGACATTTTTGAAAAAATTAAAAAAGTTAAGATAAAATTACAAAGGTTGCAAAATTTGAATTTTTCACACCAATAGACCAATAGACCAATTTTTAAAAAACTGGTTTTAAAAAGAGCCAGCATTATTTAAAAAAGTACTTCAATCTCAGCATAACTTAACAAAAATATATTTAAAACATATTTAACTAAAATATATTTAAAACATATTTAACTATTAACGTACGCTAAAACTAAAAACAAATTAATGATAAAAAGGGTTAATACATTAAGGAATAACACTTGATCAGTTCATGTTAAAAAAAAAAAACACTTAACCAGTTTTAAACTTAGTACCAAAACTCACCCCTTACACTTCATATACTTTACATTATTTCCATTTGTAAACTTGAATATTTTTTTATATGCCCAAGAAATGAAAAATGTTAATTTCGTTGAAAAGTTCAGCACAATAACAGACCATCAACTACCGCACCTTTCGTTATCCAACCTCAATCATTGTAATTGTAACTTCATTGACAGAACATGAATCATGTTCAGTTTCAATCAATTTTCTTTCAGTGAAAAATCCTGGCTCTTTAGGCTCAGGCAATGCCCCTTCACCACTCAGCATCAGAACCACAGATGACATGCTTGGTCTATCTTCAGGAACAATGCTGCACGCATAATAGAGCGACATGAACTTATCTTAACACTTCCGGTAGATTGCAAGATTCCACTGTTAACCCATTAACCAGCTCTCGAAATCTTTCTTCTTTGAAAAGTTTCCATGCCAGCAAAATATTATCCATTTTGTAAACTCATGACAATAGCCTAAAAATGCAGGATCAAGACCAAGCACAAATGTAAAGCTTACACGCCCAAGAAGGTTGTGTTGGTGATCTAGACGACTAAATGCCCTGTTTCTCCTGCCGCTGATTATCTCCAGCACCAAAACACCAAAGCTGAAGACATCCGATTTTATGGAGAATAGCCCATCAATAGCATACTCTGGCGACATATAACTGCTGCAGGAAAAAATAATGTTGAACTAGTGTTTTTACAAGAAAAATCTGAAATTAGTCGCATGCATTTTCATTTGTCTGAAAACAAAATAATAATAAAATGGACTTACTATGTCCCAACTACTCTGTTTGTATTTGCTGCAGTTTCATCACCCCCAAAACTTCTAGCCATTTCGAAATCAGATATTTTCGGATTCATCTCATTATCTAATAAAACGTTGCTCAATTTGAGATCCCTATGAATGATTCTTAGTCTGGAGTCTTGATAAAGATATAGAAGTCCCCTGGCAATGCCATTGATCATGTGGAATCTCATAATCCAGTCCAGTAGCTTGCCTCGTTTTTCGTCTGTCAAAATCATCCACGAAGATTAATTCTGTTGTGAACCAAGTATTTAGCAAAGATTTGGAGAAACTTAATGAAATTTTGAAAAATTATCAGGATTGAGCTGACCGAAGATGTAGAAGTCCAGGCTTTTATTAGGCATGTATTCATATATTAGGAGCATTTTTTCTTCCTGCTGAATGCAATATCCAAGAAGCTTCACCAGATTTCTGTGCTGAAGTTTGCTAATGCATTTAACTTCACTCTTGCATTCATCAATCCCTTGTCTAGAAACCTTGGTGAGCCTCTTTACAGCAACTTCTTGTCTTTTAAGCATTCCCTGAAAATGGATAGATTAACTTCTGGAAAGTTCTGCAAAAGTTATTTTGTAAGAAACTTCTTGTGTTGGTAACAGAGAATAACTGATTCTGTTACCTTGTAGACAGGTCCAAAGCCGCCCTCCCCAATCAAATCACTGAACGAGAAATTATTGGTAGCTTTTGCAATTAAGGCAAAGTCAAAGATGGAACCTCTACATCTTGCTCATGGTTATTAATAGAGTAGTTTGCTTCGGTATTGTTTTCCCAGGTAGCAGTGAAGTAGAAATTAGAAACATTATATGCAAAGACATTACATGCCTAGTTTCATAGGATCAATGAAAAGTATAGTGTAGAAACATATACCGTTTGCTTGTTGCTTCTTTGTAATTTTTTTCCTTATGAACAAGCATACACCCAAGACAAGCAGGAGCATTCCTGTTAACGATACTGAGATTGCTGTGATCGCTGCTTTTTTCTTCTTGTTGGAGCTAGCCTGGTTTTCAACAGCTATAAAGCAGAATTCTATGGTCAATAAGCTAGACAAATTGCTACATATCACCATTGGCATAAAACGTATATAATGAGTGGCCAGTCCTTTCATGCAAGTTGTGTATTTACCTAATTCAGAAGAAGCAATCCTAACGTAAAGATCTTGCCCGCCACCTTTTGTGTACTGTCTGATGTCAACAAGGTCTCCAAACCACAAGCAGCATCCACGTCCACTTCCTCTGATATCTGAATTGGCATAAGCCATGCAAGAACAGTTTGTCAAGCACATCACCCTGCATTCTTCTAGGGTCATGCTTGCATTCATTGATGAATTCTTCATGTCAGGCAATTTAACATTCGAATACCTCCTGAACCCATCTCCTTTTTCACAATCCAAAGGTGTCCTACGAACACATCCATCTGACCAACCTCCTCTATCCCTGCCATTTTTCAATTTTTGCACAAATCCTTCCAAACACCAGCATGCAGGTGAGTTGCTAATGTCACAATTGCCGTAAGCACCACAAAATTTATAAGTACTTCAATTATCTAATGGTAAGACCAAGTATTGATTCCAGTTTTTGGTTCGATCATTCCATGTATACCGATGCATTGTACCATTCTGATACATAACGATCCTGGTGAAAACTGAGGTGTCAAACAGCTCATAATTGTTGGACACAAATGAATTATAATAAATTTGATTTGGTCTTAAAAAAGGCATCCCACTAAAACTAATACCATTCCATGGACCTGTTCGAGCCGTGAGAACTGAGTTCTGAAGGATAACCATTTGTAACCACTGGAATCAAGCTCAAACACTGAATTACCTTTAGAAGGATCATCTGGGCTCTTCCATGATGACAGACGAACGTCCAAGCCTTCAGCCACTCGTCCAATTTTCATTCCAGGTAGAAACGTGTTGTCAGGATAATCAAAACTTTGCCACAAGAATCTTTCCTCGTAAGAATCACTTTCATCCCTGATAACAAGATTCCCTGACTCCAGAAGCTGCGCGACAGGATTCTGCACAACTCTTGATGTAATGGAAGACCATATTGTCAGGTTTTCTTGATTGACAAGTGTTGGGGTTAATTAAATTTTTCTACCTAGATAATAAATGGTATTTAAAAATAAATAAAGGTTGTGAAGTGTGCAAAATAACTAAGCCGCCAAATTAAAATAATAATAATTAATAAGATGGTCAAATCAACCAATGAGTGAATAAAATAGACAGTAAAAAATATACTGTATAAATGAAGAAAAATAAATAACAGGACACCGATAAATTTTTTACGTGGAAACCTTATAAAAGGAAAAATCGCGGGACCTAGTCTAGATAAATCTTCTACTATAAAAATAATGAGATTACAAATTACAACCTTCAATTTGTGGCTCACACCTTTACAAATTGGCTCACAAATAATATTTATTTTCCATTCCCTTTCTCTATTATACACAATAGAGAAGCTGACAAAATATTTTTCTCACACCCAAAAATTACTCTCATGCAAAAACACTCACAATTTTTGCTCTCAAACGTCCACTTTGCTCTTGCACCCACTTGCACAAAATGCTCACTTTTACACACACTGCTCTCTCTATTTTGCTCTCCCACACAACACTTTTTCTTGCAAATGCATGGCCATATATATAGCCATATTGATTGGCAAAATTTTCAACCAAAGCTGCACCGAATTTTGGTGCAGCCAAGTTTTATTTTTTTTTTAACTTCAAACTTTTATACTACTAACTTCAAATCTTGTGGGTCCCCACTTGTAGGCGGGACCCACCCAACAAATCTTCCCCTCACGCCTCAAGTGGGGAATGGAAATAAACTTGCTTTCTCCAAGCAGAACATTAGTTTCTTTGAAGCCAAGACTTTGGTCATCATATCTGACCCATTGTCATCAGTATGGATTTTCTCTAATGAAAACATTTTCATCTCTAATGCGTCACGAATCTAGTGGTACCGCACATCAATGTGTTTTGGCCTTGAGTGGAATGTTGAATTCTTACTAAGATTGATTGCACTTTGACTGTCATAATATAGAATAATTTTTCCTTGATCGAGACCCAACTCTTGTAGGAATTTCTTCATCCACAAGAGTTCTTTTGCAGCTTCTGTAGCAGCAATGTACTCAGCTTCAATGGAAGATAAGGCAACACATTTTTGAAATTTTGATTGCCAGGACACTGCTCCCCCTACAAATGTCATCATGTACCAAGAGGTTGGCTTTCTTGTTTTGACTTCACCAGCCATATTTGCATTTGTATATCCACATAATACAGGTTTACCATCACCAAAGTGTAAGAAAACTTTAGAAGTACCTCTGAGATATCTAAGAATCCATTTAACTGCATGCCAATACTCCTTCCTAGGTTTAGAGAGAAATCTGCTAACTACTCCGACCGCATGAGCAATATCTGGCCTTGTGCATGCCATAGCATACATTAAGTTACCAACAGTTGATGCATAAGACACTTTCTTTATTTCTTCTTTATCTTTCTCACTTGTTGGACATTGCTTAGAACTTAACTTGAAATGTCCTGCAAGTGGAGTGCTGACCGATTTTGAATTGCCCATGTTAAATCTCTCAAGTACCTTTTTAATGTACTTTTCCTGAGACAACTACAACTTTTTGTTCTTTCTGTCATGAAAGATTCTCATGCAAAGAATTTGTTTTGCTGCTCCCAAATCTTTCATGGCAAAGGTTTTGCTCATCTCTTTTTTTGAGATCTTTTATCTTTGTAATGTCTTAACCGATAATTAACATATCATCCGCATATAGTAAGAGAATGACAAAATTATTATCAGAGAATTTTTTTCACAAAGACACAGTGATCAGAGTTTGTCTTTATATAGCTGTGGTTCACCATGAATGACTCGAACTTTCTATACCACTTTCTTGGAGTCTGTTTTAATCCATAAAGGCTCTTATTCAATCTACATACAAGATTCTCCTTGCCTTTGACTTAAAATCCTTCTGGCTAGTCCATGTAAAATTTCTCATCTAGACCTCCATGAAAAAATGTCGTCTTCATATCAAGTTGTTCAATCTCCAGGTTCATGCTAGCTGCTAACCCAAGTGCTACTCTGATTAAAGACATTTTCATAACTGGCAAAAATATTTCTTCAAAATCAATGCCCTTTCTCTGTCTAAAGCCTTTCACAACTAACCTTGCCTTGTACCTTGGTTGTGAGTTGCTTTCTTCGTGTGCTTCAATTTGAACACCCGTTTATTCTTGAGTGCCCTTTTGCCTTTAGGAAGTTATACCAGTTCAAAGGTATTGTTGTCATGCAAGGATTTCATCTCCTCTTGTACCCACTTTTCTTTGTGTTCACCTGAAGTAGCTTCTTCATAATATTCTAGTTCTTATCCTTCAGTAAGTGTCATATACTTATATGAAGGGTATCTGCAGCTTTCCACTCGACCTCTAGTTAATCTTCTCAAATTAGGTTGTACAATAAGAGGTTCATTGGCATCATCCTTGCCAAATCCCCTTTCATCATCTTCTTGCAAGGCTCCCCCTTCATCATGACTAGCAGGTAAAGGAACCGACTCCAGATTTACTGGATATTATTATGTTTCCTTAGTCTCCTCCTTCTTCTTGATATCATCAATGGTTTGATCCTCAAAGAAGATAACATCTTTGCTTCTGATAATCTTCTTACTAATAGGATCCCAGAGTTTGTAGCTAAATTCTTTATGAACATAACCAAAGAATATACATTCCTTAGATTTTCCATCAAGCTTAGTTCTTTCATCTCATGGAATGTGAACAAAGGCTATGCAACCAAACACTTTTAAATGCTCTTAAGAAATATCCTTTCCAGTCTACACTCTTTGAGGCATGTCGCCATTAAGTGGAACTGAAGGTGATAGGTTGATTAGATCAATTGCAGTTCTCATTGCCTCACCCCAAAAGGAGTTTGGCAACTTTGCATTTGAAAGCATACATCTGATTCTTTCACAGATGTTTTTGGTACTGTCTTCTCAAGCCTGATACCAACTTTTCTACAGTATTCTTCAAATGGACCTCTGTATTCACCACCATTGTTTGCACGAACACACTTCAACTGTCTTCCAGTTTCTCTCTCCACCTTTGTGTGAAGTTCTTTGAAAACTTTTAGCACGTGGTCTTTAGTTTTTAGACCAAATGCCTATAATTTTCTAGAGCAATCATCAATGAATGTTACAAAGTACAAGGTACCACCAAGACTTCTAGTTTGCATCGTGCATACATCAGTATATACCAAATCAAGAATATTTGGTTTTCTTGATGGTATGGAACTCCGAAATACAACTGTGTGTTGTTTTCCATGAATACAATCAACACTTTTTTATAGATGTACAGCTTTAATCCCAAGTAAGAGATCTTTCCTTGCTAGCCTCTAGAGGCTTTCTCACTCATATGACTAAGTTGTTTATTCTATAACTCGATTGGAACTTCTTTCTCCATTACATTTTCTAGCTTTTTTGCAGCTTTGCTTTTGTTGTGTAAAGGGAGTTGATTGTCTTCCCTCTAGCAATCACTGGAGAGTCTTTAGTGAGCTTCCACTTCTGTATGCCAAAATAGCTTTCATAGCCTTCATCATTAAGCTTTCTGATGGAGATTAAACTCAACTTGATGTCTGAAACATGCCGTACATTTTTTAGGAGCAATTAACATTCAATGTTGGTTTCCAAATAAACATCTCCCATGCTGATAATTTTGGAAGCTCCATCATTTCTCATCTATACCAAGCCAAAGTCTCCAGCAACATAAGTTGAGAAAATATCCTTCCTAGAAGTAGCATGGAAGGAGGCACCTATGTCAACCACCCAGATTTTATCTTGCTATGTGAGATTGATAATATTTTCATCTAGGACAACTTTAACTTCGTCTTTGGCTATTGCAGTGTTTGCTTGTGAAGTTTCTGCTGGTTGATTCCTTGATTGCTTAGTTTTCCATTTTTTGCACTCCCTTTTAAAATGTCCAATCCTACCACAGTGATGGCAAGTGACATATTTCTTTGATCGAGATTTTGATCGGCCCCTTTGTTGATTCTGACGAAATCTGCTTTTGCTTCTTCCATATTGTTCTTATTTTTCTAATGCAAGAGCTTTAAATGTTTTACCATTTTCCTTCGTCTAGATTCTTCATTGAATAATTTGTCCTTCACCATCTCCAAGGTCACTTTTCCATTAGGAGCTGAATCTATGACGGATAGAAAAAGTGTATCCCAACTTTTTGGAAAAGAGATCAGTAGAAATGTTGTCAATTGATTATCATCAAATCTACAGTTCATTGTTGAGAGTTGATCATCAACACCTTCAAATACGTTGATGTGTTCTGATATGCTGCTGCCATCTTTGTATTTCAAGGTAATGAGGTAGCGTATCAAATTGGCTACGTTTTGTGCACTTGGTTACGCGTACGTCTTCTCCAATTTTCCTATAGCTTGTAGGCATCAGTTTCTTTGGCAACGCTTTGTATAATACTTCTATCAATCCATTGTATGATTTGAGTTGTGCACTTTCTATTCAGCACTTCCTAATCTACATTTTCATCTTTGCTAGCTTGCCAACAGCTTCACCATTGACAGTTTTGATAGGCTGCCACAAATCTTTCATGTATAAGAAATCCTCCGTCATTGACTTCCAAACTAAGTAATTTGTTGGAGTCAGTTTGAACATACTGCTTGTATTCTCCATTTTTATCTAAACAAAAAAATTTCTAACCAACCAGGCTTTAATACCACTTTGTTGGGGTTAATTAAGTTTTTCTACTAAATAATAAATGGGATTTAAAAATAAATAAAGGCGGTAAATTGTTCACAATAATATAAAGGCGGCTTAGCCCGCCAAATTAAAATAATAATAATTAATAAGGCGGACAAACTAGCCAATCAGTGAATAAAATAGGCAGTAAAAAATCTGCCTCATAATTGAAGAAAAATAAATAATAGGACACCGATAAATTTTTTTATGTGAAAACCTTATAAAAAGAAAAACCACAGGACCTAGTTCAGATAAATCCTCCACTATAAAAATAATGGGATTACAAATTATAACCCTCAATTTGTAGCTCACACCCTTACAAATTGGTTTCCGAATAATATTTATTTTTCACTCCCTTTCTCTATTATTATACACAGAAGCTCACAAAATATTTTTCACACACCCAAAAATTACTCTCATGCAAAAACACTCACAATTTTTGCTCTCAAACGCCCACTTTGCTCTTGCACCCACTTGTACAAAGCACTCACTTTTGCACACACTGCTCTCTCTATTTTGCTCTCCCACACAACACTTTTTCTTGCAAATGTATGGCCATATATATAGCCATATGGATTGGCAAAATTTTCAACCAAGGCTGCACCGAATTTTGGTGCAGCAAGTTTTACTTTTTTTTTCTTTTTTAACTTCAAACGTTTACACTACTAACTTCAAATCATGTGGGTCCCCACTTACAGGCGAGACCCACCTAATAGCAAGGACAAAAAGTCCCCTATCATTGAACTTCAGAATTCCAAATGAATTTACGAGTGGAACTTCTCTATTGGCAACCCAGACGATAGTTCCTTTAGACATCTTTTTGAACTATATGCCCAAGTATTGATACTTAGAATTTCTAGGGGTGAAAAATCCCAATTCAAACATGCCTTTAGCTGAAACTATGGTCTGGCCATCTCTAATAGATTTAACAGCAGATATAGTGTCAAGGGCTATAGATGTCATGAAGACAGGGGATAAAGAGAAGCAGAATAGGAGTAGAGTAGATCTGTCCATGGCGTATTGTGCCTCTGATCACAATGTTTCATTTCATATTTGATGATTGAAGGAAAAATTATTATCACAATGTTTCACACTTGCTATATACAAATTTAGTTAGATATGACTTATGTATATAAATCAATAAATTTTGTCAAAGTTCTTAGTCATCAAAAGGGTTTCTTGTTGCACATAATTATGTACTAAAAAAAATGTAGATGAACTGCAAGTGCGGGAGTAGTCAAGTGGTAACTCATCTCCAGGGGAATGCTGAGTTATATAGTTCAAATCCACGTTGCCGATTTAAAAGGGGAGGACTATCTCTTACTATGCAGTCCATTGATACTTAGGTCATATAACCTCCCTATTTACTAAAAAAATGTAGATGAACTAATATATAATCCTATTCGGTTGTCTATAAAGGGGACACGTATTATTGTTCATTGTTTTCTATAAAATTATATTATTTTTCTTTCCTTCTTCATTACTGAATAATAAATTTTAAAAAAATAGGTATTCAAAAAATTATAAAAAAATATTGATTCAAAAGAATTTAACTTCTAAAAAAGGAAATTCAGATTGGCATTTCTTGTTGACTTTTGAATATTGACACTTAAATGTAATTTTTATAGCCAAATTAATGTAATTTTCAACCTCTCAAAACTGTTATATGGTTTCAATTTTTAATTAGTCTCACCAAATTTGATCAGCTGAAGAGAAGAAAAATAAATTGTATGGTTAATTGCCTAGTCATTCCACCTGTTCTCAATGGTTTTAGTGTTGTTGTTGCAGTCCTTGATAACCACAACAATGACTACTACTTCACCAGATGTGATATCTAATTGTTGTCCTAATACATATGGAAATGTTCAAAGTTCTGTACCCATTTGGGATCAACTTCAATTCCAAGATCAACATGTTGGAAAAATTGGACAGCGTTGGTGCAGCGGAATAATATTCATTGAGACAAATAAAAATTACTGCAAAAATAAACAAACAAATAAATATATGGAGGCGGTCAAACCAGCCAATGGGTGAATAAAATAGGCAATAAAACCTGCCGTATAAATAATAATAAATGATACCAAAATTTTAATGTGGTTCACCCTTAATGTTGGGCGACGTCCACAGGACAAACTCTGAAAAAATTCTTCTACTATAAAAATAGAGGTACAAGAGAGAGTATTCTCTAGCTTAACACTAGAGGTATACAATAACAAAAATCTACCAAAATAGTGGCACTAAAAGTGTTTCCCACACCCTAAAAATAATTTCCTCACTATTTTGTCACTCACCCTTTGAGAAAAAAATTCTCAAACCCTTAAAACTCTCTCACTCTCATCAAAGCAAAAAATTACTTTGGCTAATTCCTTCACGAGCTCCTCTCTTTTATTTTTCTTCAGCTCGTTACTTGCCTTTGCCCCGTTGCGTTGCTTCTCCATCCTAATGCCTTTATATAGGCATAAGTGTGCAAAAAAGAAACAAAAAAATTATTGACAATTTTTTCTTTTATGGCTGCACTAATTTAGTGTAGCCTTTCTTGACCTTTTTTTTTTAACTTTAAGCATTTGGGCTCCACTCCACTAGGAGGGACCCACTACAAAAACCACACAGCACTGCAACCCATCATCTTCATTCAAACCTAATAGCATCATCTCTACCCACTTAACCATATTCAATTCCAAAACATCAAAAAATGGCAAATTCAAAATCTCCAAACAACCC
>CATIWM010591764.1:0-14789 GCA_949671775.1 Mallotus repandus | reverse complement strand
CTTTCTCTCTTTCTTTTCTCCTTTCCTTTTTTTTTATTTTTCCTCTCGTCCCCTTTTTTTTCCTTTTATTCTTTTATATAGATTAATTATTATATATATTTGTATTAATACATTATATCTATTATAAAAGAAATAATTTATAAAAAAATATATATTATTGTCATACCTCAAATTTTGACTATCCCTAAAAAGGTCTAGTGATGAAAATATCTCGCCGAATATGACAAGTGTCTGTTCATTCATACCACCTCTAAAGTGTGCCAAGAATTTAAAAAACCCAAACCGAGCAAAATCAACCTCCGAAATATTAAGTTGCACCCCGATTTCATGAAACACGAATAATCGAAGTGGTGAATCGCTCATTGCTCAAAACGAGCAACTCATCAGACTGGTGTTCAATTCATGAGACCGGAGTTCAACTTCGTGAAAATTAGAAGTCGATTTTCACAAAACGGACGTTAAAAATGCATCCGTAGGCCCTTAAAACTTCCGAAAGTGACCCCAGAATAGTGCGCATAACCTTGAGAAGTAGCGCGTGATCACACACAAGCACATTTTGCTCACGCATGAAAATGGAAGTAGATTTTGATGAAACAAACCTCAAAAACGAGTCCGGAAGGTCCAAAAACCTCAAAAAATACCCCTAAAATACTGTGATCGGAGCCCAGGAAGGCCACGTGACGAGCGTAAGAGCGCGTGATCACGTGCATTTTCACCAATTTTCACATTTTTTGGGCATATATCCCTATAAATAGAGGTCTCCACTTCCCATTTCAACCAAAGGCTAGAGCCTACAAAACAAAGGTAAGAGCTTAGGAGGACAAGGCAAGAGCCTAAGAAGCAAAGGCAAGAGCCAAGAAGTAGAAGGCTAAAGCCTACAAAGCAAAGGCAAGTGCCTAGGAAGTGAAAGCTAGAGCTTAGGAAACACCGGCAAGAGCCAAAAAGCATAGACACGTTGAAGCACTGAAGGCTTAAGAGCCCCAATCCATACACTTTTAGCCTACTTTCCACATTTTTCATAGGATTTTTAGACCGCTTTTAAACCAAACCCACCCATATCTTTGTCAAAGCACACTTTAAAGGTATACTAACTTGCATTACACACATCATTTTCAACCTCTCGGCAAGGAAAGCTTGAGAATCTCTCGAAGCTAAAGCTTCAAAAACACAAAACAAGCTCAGTCGAATATGAGGACTAAATAATTATTTTTGCTCGTTTATTTATTATCTTGCATTTTACTTTATCGTCACTAGCAGTTGAGAATTTGTCGTGATCTGTGTGATGAGACTGGCACTCCGCATGCTGATTGAATAATATCTGCTTTATTTTATTCATAATTAACTGTCATTTTGCATCAATATGCATTCAATAAACACGAAAGCTCCTTATCTAAGCTAAAGCTTCAATATTGCGGTCCGATTATGCAATCATCATTTATTATTTATCTTATCATTTAGAAATGCTTTTATAATAATTCCTGCTAGAGCATGAACTACGTGCATCTGTTTAATCATTCATGACACATCAATCATCTTTATTGTGCCTATATGTTGTCCGAGTAGATGAATAGATGGAATCGCATATAGTTGTGTTAACCTCTATTTTACAGGTGTATTCTATATTAGGACTAGATTTACATTTCCACACTTTTTCTCTTTCATATGTATTTACTAGGAAAGTCTTGTAAATAATTATGCTGAATTTTTTGTACTTTCCGTTATTATCAATGTGCTAGTGTGAATGCATATATATTAACTATCATTACCCAAACTAGGGTGTTGCGATAGCCATATATTGAGTATTAAAATGAGAAATAGTCAAAAAGTAGATGAGATCTCCTGGGCTCAGAATCTCTGCTGGGGACGATACTCGTTGAGTGACCCGATGCCGTCCCTTTCATCTTTTCTTAGTTTTCTAAAAACCAGGTAGCGACTTTAAACACAAAAGCGTCTCGCATCCCCCCGAGACCAAACATTTGTCCCTGTCCCGTAAACAAAATGGATGTCCCATTCGACAAAGCTGCCATGTCCCTCGAAATGTCCTTTTGAAACAAATGAGGTCGCTCACAATTATGTTTATTACAAAGTAATAATTTGAATAATAAAAAATGTTGATATCATAAAAGAAAATATTTTTCAATTATTTTCTAATATTGCATGTACAAAAAACTACCTTATGGTTTAGCGCATTTGCACTTCGAGCTATGTGGTATTTTTCATGACACTTCAGTACCCTTTGGCTTATGTCGTTAGCAAATAAGAGCCAAAATCACTAACTCCGTTTATTTGAGCTGACATGGATCTTGATGTGTACAACAGCTTGCGCGCGTGTCTAGAAACTTATTCTAGTGTGTGGGATAAGTAAAATTTTGATCTATATGGTTTCACCCTTTGACATTTAAGTATCTCGTGTTTTATATTTTTTACATTTTAGTACCCTTTTTAACTAACAACATCATTATTTTATGAGAAAATTTTGATATAATATTATTTTTCAATGATAAATTTTATTTTATATATGATTTATTATCAATCCAATCAATTGGTTATTTTTAAAAATATTATAAATTTATTTTTTATTCATAATAAAATTAAAAATACATCTAAACTTTATTCGTTGCTAGTTTATTGAAGTTAGTTGAGTGGTGTATCATTTTTAGAAGATTTGTAATACTAAAATTATATAAAGTGATATATCATTTAACCAACTACAATAAACTTACAACAATTCAAGTTTAGATGTATTTTTAATTTTATTATGAATAACAAGAAAAATTTTAAAAAAATTTACAATATTTTTAAAAATAATAAATTGGTTAGATTGATCATAAATTGTATATAAAATAAATTTAACATTAAAATTTAATATTATATCAAAAAAATAATGATAATATTACTTAAAAGGGTACCAAAGTATAAAAGAAATGAAACACATATTATTTAAATATTAAAAAAAACCAGACCAATTTTATTAAAAGGCAAAACCACACATATCAAAACTATACTCAACTCATAAACTATGATAAATTTTTGGATACATGGACAAGTATTTAGACACATCAATATTCACATAAGCTCATGTAAAAGGCGTTAATGATTTTGGCTCTTATTTGCTAATGCATTTAAATATAAAAAAAAAAAATACCACAACATTTGAAGGAAAAATGTGCTAAACCACAGGTAATATTTTTTATGTACTCAACCCTAAAAGCCGGAGGCTTAATGTAAAAAATTGACGTAATTGGCTAGAGTAATTTTTTTTTTTTAAAAAAAAGAAATGCACTATAATGTAAAATTAACACCATTTCTGTACTTGTGGTTTGGAGATGGCCTTGTACAACTAAGATTTCAGGTTTGAATCAAAAAGAAAGAAGGAAATGGCAAAACTAATTAAGAGATTATTAAGGTCTCCATTAGTCATAGTCAGTGTTTTAATCACTGTAATTGCCTTCTTCATCGCTTCGAGATTTTCAGTTAGCATTTTTGCTCCTAAGCAGGTAGCCTCTCTTATCTTCAATTGCTTTCGTCTTCTTTGTTGAATTATCTGCTTTGTTGGTTATGGACTTTTATGTAAATGATTGCTTTGTTTGCTAGAGATTGTTTACTCGTGAAGAACTTGGTTTATACAATGGAACAGATGATACTTTACCCATTCTTTTGGGAATTCTTGGGTACTCAGAATTATCCATCTAATATTGTTCTTGGGTGCGTTCTATTTCATATTTTTGTTCAGTGCATTTTTGTTTGTTTGTTTGTTTTGAGGCAGGTCTGTTTTTGATGTAACTAAAGGAAAATCTCATTATGGTGCTGGAGGGGGTTACAACCATTTTGCTGGAAGGTAGTTGGTTTTCTTTTATTTATTTTCCATTTTACTCTTCTTTGGAACGGAAATTTGCTATTATGCTGCTGCTGCTAATAGACATGCAATTTGACTCTTTTTTTATTACATGTTTTTTTTATTAAGCTATATATGATATGCTTTTATCATAAAATTTGGAAAACAATCAAACATCCAACTGCAAGTCTGACCTCAATGTCAAACTAAATGCTACATTTTGCTTCTATTTTTTTCCTTTTTTTTTTTTGTAATTTAATAGCTCATTAGATTTATCACACAGTGGTAGCTTTTTGTGCTCAGGTAGAGCATATGTGAACATTTTCTTTATGAAATTTAAAATGATAAAAGTTATGAATTTGAAATACAAATGTCAATTTTGCCAAGTCTTTTTATTTTTGCACAGTTGCAAAAATACTTTTATATGATAGAATGATTGGATCATCTTTCGTATAACTAGAATTCAAACTCATGATGCTTTTGAAAGTGAAGCAGATATGGTCTTATAAAACCTGTTTGTTTCTCATTTGGTTCAATATTAACATCAACCTCATATGGCCATCAGTTGCAATCTTTTACTTTGATGCTAGATTTGTAATCTAATGAAGAATAGTCTGTCTGTTAAATATAATGCACTATCTTGAAAAGTAAGGAAAAGTGGTGAGAAAACTTTGGGGACTGAGAAATTAGGTCTTGTTAATATGTAGAAAACTATATTTGTTCTAAGCTTTTGAGAAGACCAGAAATTGGAGTTTAATGTTCAGCATACTATTCCTTTCTAAATAGAGAATTGAAAACCATAATGTTCTAGCTGTCATAGTTATAGCCGACTAATTTTAAAATGCTTTCTATGATTCTTCTTTATCATTAAGGGTTATTTTCCAAATGCGAAAAGACTTTTTTTTTTCTGGCTAGTGGGTGCCTAGGACAATGGTTCACATCTATATACATCGGTTAATATTCGCCAACTTTTCCTTTTCTTTTTTCTTTGTTTCATTGTCTTTTCTTTTCCTTCTTTGTTTGTGTCCCATTCTTTTTTGCCTTACATTGGTTTCAAAACGCAAACTCAATGCAATTCTTTTTATTTTTGTTTTTAGGTGCATTCCCTCTACCTTTTCCCTCTTATTTTGCTATATTTATTTATTTATCTTTTGTTTTTGATATAAAAATTGTTCATTTTGTGACCAAGTGTGATATTTTTCTCTTTAATATTCCTTCTTTCTTTTCTTTTTATCCTTTTTAATTCTTTTTCATGCCCTAAATTTCTTCTCTTTCAAGTCAAACTAAATTCTTCTTGTCACTTCAAAAGTATAATTAAGTACTTGAACATAAAAACTTGACTCTAGAGTAAACAAAATATAGCATTCTGTAATAAATGTTTGTAGATTAGACCCCTTTTCTTCTTTATCTAGTGCATGATACACAATAATTCTACAAATCTTCAAAGTTTATGAAAAGATAATTTTTTCACTTGATATAGAGTTAACTTTGTTTGCAAAATAGTTAGCTTTTTAAATGAAGGGAGTGGTGTTATTTAATTTCAAAAGGAAAATTTTTATTTTACTTATAAAAATTGTTATTTTAAAGGATGAAGGAGGGGGAGGAGAAGCACAAGAGGATGAGAGAGAGAGGTTGGAAATGGAGAAGCACAAGAAGATGAGAGAGAGGTTGGAAATGTAGTAGCCTTATGATTTTTACTTTTCATTAAGTATTTATAAAAGATTTTGATAGAAAATACCAAAAACAATTACTAAATTGTAGGTACATATGTAACATTTGGTGTTTGAAGAAGTATTTGGTTGGAGCGATATTGCTGAACTGATATATATATATATATATATATAATATTGCAATGATTGAAGAGCTGTACTGATTGTCGGATTCTCCATTATGCCTTTTTTCAAACTGGAAACATTTGATACTTGTTTGCTTTCTCTCTATTAGCATATTTCTTTTTGGTTTTTGAAAAAAAGGAAAAAAAGAAAAAGACTATTGTCTAAATAAACTGTAGCTGTTGAATCAAAGTAAGCACAACAAATGCCAAAACCTTAAAATAAATGACTTTAACAGGAACTATAATAATCCGAAGATGAATGATTGTTGAGAAGACAAAAAGTTCCTCCTTTATTGTTGAGGTCCAATCGGCTTGTGTTAAGGTCCAATCTACACCATTTATAAGCTACTTTATTGCTTTGCACTTTTCTAATGTGTGATTTATTCTCCAACATTAATTGTTATTATGTTTATTATCACTGGGTTGGATTATCCAAGAATTAACTTGCAAACTACTAGCATCAAAAGTTCATGGCAGTTGAATTTGCATTTCTAGTTTTTTTAGAGCCTTTGATAATTGTTCCAACTGTGGTAGTTGACATTTGATAGTCCCAAAATGATCAATTTCAGATCTTTATGTTATTTTTTATCTGCAGCTATGTATTGGAAACTGTTGCATTCTTCTCTCGTTGATCATTATATTAAATATTTCTCCGGATTCATATACTAACAACCAATTCCTTTCTTGTTCTTGATTTACGTAGAGATGCTTCCCGTGCCTTTGTTTCCGGAAACTTTACAGGTAAAATTGATCTTTTTATTTTCATTGCATCCTGTTTAATACTTTAAACAACATAAATATTTTTTCTTATTGTTTCCCATATCCTAGATCCTTTTATCTTTATTAAGTTATATCCACTGGGAGATATGCTGTTGTCCAAATAATTCTTTTGACTATTCTATCACTTTGCAACTAAACAACCATTGGAGATGGATATCATATAGCCCTTTATTGGTTCAGAATCTTGGTTCACCACAGAAACCCAACAGACGTTTTCCTCTGTTTTACCAATGCACTCTCTCTCCCCCCCTCTCTCTACATTTTGTTTCACCACAGAAAGCCCATCCATGAATTACATTAGAAGCATATTTATTTTGTTTCCGTTATGTATTGCAGGAGACGGACTCACAGACTCTTTGCAAGGATTGTCAAGCACTGAGGTACCTTACCTTAACTAAGTGCTCTTTCCTACTGAATGACGTGTGGTCTTGTATGTATACAGTACAGCTTTGTGGTATTATTGCTAGCAATAATTTCTTATGTCGCATTCTCATATTTGGCACAATGAAAATAACCATAAACAATTTTAGAGTTTTTCAACTGCTTGTCTATTGATAGAAGTTGCAATAGGCAAATTTGCAAGAAAAATTAAGTACAGTTACCTTGTTTTTATTCTTCTATGAAGCTTTGATAGATTACTTAAACTATGGTCAACTATCAATAATCATAGTTTGACCATCTATTTGTGGGTGAAAAGCGGAAGAAAATATCTTGGTTACAAGATTTTAGCAGTCCAAAAACAAAATACATAACAGCTGTTCTAGCTGCATGGGTTATGGCTAAAGAACCAAGCAACACTGACAATTCTTGAAACATTCTTATCAAATGTAATTAATAGAGCCTATTCCCAACAAGAACAATGATTTTTCTTTCTTTGTTGTTTTTGGTCAAAATGTTGGAAAAAAACTTTTTTTTTTGTTTAGTATCATTAAAAACTTAACTGTTTCATTACTACAATTTTATTTTATTTTATTATTTTTTTTGTTATATAATCAGTTACAGGAGTGAAAGTTACATTAATACCTTTCATATTCCTGCAACAGAAAGGGACTAACCCATAAAACACATTTCCTTAAAAAAGGTTCAGGTGTAGGCAGTTATATAGTAACTCCAACCTTCTATGGATGGACCTGGTAGCTCTTGTGCTCTGGCATAAAGCTTAAGAAAGACACTTGAAAATACATAAAGGAACACTTGTTTAGATTTGCCTTACTTCTACTAGGGTACCAAAATATTGATGAACAGAAGTGCTCTTTTTAGATTTATCTTATGTTATAACGTTATCAAATTACACCATTGAAAATTTTCTTATGAAGATTATAAAATAAGTATTCGGGACATGTGACAATCCAAAAGGCAAGACTAAACATTCTACAATTCACTCTTGCATTTTTGGAATGTTTTCCATTCATCTTGGCATAATGAGAGTTTCACTTGATGATACCTGCTGTATGAGTTGATCTTGGAGAAGTAACCAGAAATAGCTAAGAAATATATGAAGAACATTCATGAGCCATAACATGAACATGAAACAAATAGGTTGAGGCTTTCCCTAGAGAATAATTTCTTTAATTTTGAATTCACTTGTTTATCTAAGGTCAATGAATTTAATTAAAACTACACTTGCTTTGGTCGAAAATAACTATAAGTTTATTTAAAGCAACTGTCAATTTATGGAACTATATGAGCTCGGGACTGTAAGGATGGTAGCAGTTGTTTTCATTCATTCATGAATTATTAGTGTTAATTTTAATGAAGATTATCTTACATGTGCAATTCTCCTAACCAAAAAGGTTATCAGTGTTACTTACCCATTACCAAAAAATCTAAAACTCCATCGATGTCACTTTTTTGAAAAGCAGCTCTTTTCCACCAAAAATAATATTCAGGGGACATATCTAAGGAATATCAATTTTTGGTTGTAGAAAACTTAGCTGCCTAAATTGTCTCTCCCACCAGCCTTATAAATGTCGAAGATCTTCAAATCCAACCTATCAACAATCCATCAGAGTCTCTAGATACAAAGGACAAGCAAAGGACAACAACTGAAGAATTGATGGTGTACTCAAGGCCACAAAAAATTTAAATGGATGTAGAGAATTGCTCACCTCCGAACATTGACCAACAGCCTTCCTCTAGTCACAAGGAACATGAAATGAACACAGGTAATAACTCCCTTGAACCCTAAACTGGTGTTTGTGAGCCTTTGGCTGACCTTCATGTGCTAGTTGCTTTTAGAAAGGTGTGAGATCTTGCACCGATACCCTATTACAAATTTGCCACCTATGAGAGGTTATTGCCTAGCTTCTGGGCATTTGTTGCTAACCTTGACAATGTACAAATCCTGAAAATATTTTTAAGAAGCTCTTGCAAAACCAAATGGAAAGCAGTTGTTCTAGATGAAATTCAGGCCATAGGGAAGAATAGAACTTGGGAAATCTCAGATTTACCCAAAGGAAAAAATTCAGTTGGATGTAAGTGGATTTTTACAATAAATACAATGCAAATGAGAGCGTAAATAGGTTCAAAACCCACCTTGTTGCTCAGGGGCTTATTCAGTATTGTGGGATTAACTATTAGGAAATGTTTGCTCCTATAGCCAAATTCAATTCAGTTTTAGTTCTACTAACATTAATGGTAAATTTAGTTTGGCCTCTTCACCAACTTGACATCAAGAATGAATTCTTAAAAGCTGACTTAGAAGAAGATGTCTACATGGAAATCTCTCTTGGTTTTGAAAGCCAAGGCAATATTGGGAAAATTTGTAAACTTCGGAAGTCACTACATGTGCTCAAGCAATCCCTGCGAAAATGGCTTGATAATTTAACTAAGGCAATAAAGAGATTTGGATTTCTACAATTCCAATTTGATCATACTATGTTTCTTAAGTTCTCGTTAGAAGAAAAAAGAGCCATTACCATTGTTGTATATGGATGACATTATTATTACGAGCAGCCATGAGGAATAAATTTGCAACTTAAAAAGCCTCCCAGCTAAAGAATTTGAAGTAAAAGACTTGGGGTTTCTTAAGTACTTTCTTGGAATGGAAGTGGTTTTGTTTGGGAAGGGAATTTCTATCTCTCAACATAAGTATATACTAGATTTATTGAAAAAAAATAGCATGCTTGGGTGTAAACTTGTTGACACACCTATGGAATCATCAAACAAGCTTAGAAGAGCTGAATGAGATTCTATTACGAACGAGGGACGATATCAACAACTTGTGGGAAACTGATTTGCCTTTCCCACACAAGACGTGACATTGGATTTGCAATGGGGATGTTAAGCATGAAAACCCTACCAAAGAGCACTGAAAGACAGTTCATAGTATCCTTCAATATTTGAATAAAAACCCTGGTGAAGCCTCTATTTCAAGAAAAACTATAAACAGGGATGTTGAAGTGTTCAAAGATGCAGATTGGGCTGGATCCATAACTGATCAAAGGTCAACCATGAGTTATTGCTGCTATGTTTGGGGAAATATTGTCACTTGGCGATGTAAAAAACAGGCTGTTGTCGCAAGAAGTAGCGCTAGAGCAGAATTCAGGGCCATGTCTCATGGTATTTGTGAAGGAATCTGGCTGATGAGATTACTTAGGGTGTTAAAGATACATTCTGAAACACCCATGAGGCTATTTTGTGAAAGCCACCGTAAGCATCACTTGGAATCCTATTCATCATAATAGGACGAAACGCATAGACATAGACAGGCACTTCATATAAGATTGAAGCAGGTTCAGTTAAGTTGATCTACACACCAACAGATTGCCAGATTTCAGTTATACTCACAAAGGTCATTCCTCGAAATAACTTTGAAGATTTGAAGTCCAAGCTGGGTGTGATTGACATACATAACCCAACTTGAGGGGGAGTGTGGAAATTCGTAATTATGCTTAAATTTAGCTATCTTTCATTTGTGAAGGAATTTGGCTGATCAGATTACTTGGGGAATTAAAGATACATTTTGAAACACCCATGCTATTTTGTGAAAGCCACCATAAGCATCACTAGGAATCCTGTTCATCATGATAGGACAAAATGCATAGAGATAGCCAAGCACTCCACAGAAGAGAAAATTGAAGCAGGTTCAGTTAAGTTGATTGCGGTTATAGTCACAAAGGCCATTCCTCAAAATAACTTTTGAAAATTTGAAGTCCAGGCTGGGTATGATTGACATACATAACCCAACTTGAGGGGGAGTGTGGAAATTTGTAGTTATGCTTAAATTTAGCTATATTTCATATTCTAACTTAAGAAATAATCTTTGTCAATTCTTGTGATTTTCTAGTAGTTAATATTTATTTTCTATTTGTAGAATAAAATATTTTTTCCTTTGATTTTGATATTATCTAATTGTAAAGAGGTAACTACCAAATTAAAAGAAAGTTGTACTCTTGTATATAATTCTAGTTTCTTTTCCATTGAGTGATAAGACAAATAGAGATGCATTGATCTCTGATATTCTGCAATGTGCATAAATGGAAAGTTAATAAAAACAGATTAACCGTCTCATCTAAATGATTGAAATTGTACTTAAGTTTTTATTACAGTTCTAGCTCCTGCGCATGCTAATTACTAAATTTTTTATTTCAATTGTTTCACTTTTTAAGGTAAAGAGTGTCGTTGAATGGCGGGAGTTCTACTTCAAAAGCTACACGTGAGTTATACATACTTCAATTATGAGTTCTATTTCCTTTTTTATTACCCTTTTGGGCACTCCATCCCTGAGGAAATAAGAGTACAAGAATTTTACTTGTTTATTTCCATCCCTTTTTGCATTTTCAATGTTAGAATTCAGGGTATAATACTATTAAGTCAACAAGGGTGGACCTGTGTATGGTTTGCAGCCCTTTACCACCACATGAATTGTTTCTAGAAATATAACTGGAAACCAACTCACACCTTGCGTGTGTACACTTTATTGCCCTTGGTTTTTGTTCTTTCAATGTCAAGGTAAGCGGGAGCTGTTTTGTTAACATACGATTTCTATTATCATCAATTCATACAGTTCTGGCTGTCTTGTATTTAGTTGTTTAGGATTCTGTATCATTATGATGGATACAATTTGAGTTCAACATTGTGTAGACTTGCACTTTAGGACTGGTAGTAAAAGAATAGAGATATAATTATACTTGAAAATTTACTCTTTTTTTAAAAAAAAAAAAGTGAATGGTAACGACAGATGGTATTCACTCTTTCGTAACTCATAATTGTTAGGTTCGTTGGTAAACTAGTTGGTCGGTATTATGATATCAGAGGAAATCCCTCAAAATCATTGAAAGGGGTAGAAGCAAAAGCAGCAAGAGCTGCACAGCTTTTGGGGAAACAGAAAAATGAAGAAGCCAAACAACCCAGTTGCAATTCTAGGTGGAGTCAGAATGAGGGCGGAGAGGTATGTAGTTCCTTGTTTATTTATTTTTTCCCTAATTATTTAAAAAATCCTGAACTTTATGAGTTTTAACAAGTTTAGTATGTTCTTTCAACTTTTATTCAAAAAACCTTGAGCTGTACATGTTTTAACAATTTTAATATATTCTTTTAAAATTTATAAAAAAATCACAAACTTTATAACTTTTAACAATTTTAGTATATTTTTTTAAAATTTATCAACAAAAAAAAATTCTATTTCAATATTAAACTATATTTGGTTAATCAATATTTTAGCATCCGATAAAATGTTATGTTAATATAGCACCAAATACCTTTTAATTTAAAAAGAAAGAAAATTTAATGAGCTAGCAAAAATTTTCCCCTTAAAATATACTATTTAAAAATAAAAATATGATATTTTAATTTGTTATAAGTTTGCAATTGTTTATATGACACTCAAATATCTTTTCACTTTAAGATTGTAAATTTTACACCTTTTGATAATTTTAACATGTTTTTAATACATAATTCATTTCAGTGTTATATAAGTAATTCCAAATTTATAACAAATTGAAATACTATTTTTTATTTTAAAAAGAAAATTTTTACTAACTCAATAATTTTTTTTTAATTAAAAAATTTGGTTTCATATCAACATTAAATACTACAACATTTTATAAGATGTTAAAAAATTGATTGAACAAATATAATTTAATATTGGTCTAATTATCCAAAAAAATTCTAAACTTTATGAGTTGTAACAATGTTTTTGACAAAATATTTAAAAGAATATGTGAAAATTATTAAAAATTGTAGAGTTTATATTTTTTATAATATTAAAAGAACGTATTAAAATTATTAAAAGACGTAAAATTCAGAAATTTTAAGTAAAACTTGAAAAACAAGCTAAAATTGTTAAAACTGGTAAAGTTCAGTAATTTTTTTTAAGTAATTAGGCCTTTATTTTTTGTAAATAACGTAAGCCATGCCAAAATTTTAGCTTTTCTTGTTTATAGTTTATTTTTTAATTTATTTATTTGGGTGCTGAATAATGACAATCCCTGTTGGAGTGGAGTTGAGTCAAATAATCTAATAGACCCAAAGAATTTACGGCACTGCCAGCAGCCTATAAGAAGACAACTATTAGTTCATGACACATCACTATTTCTTCTATCTTTTTTCGTTGTTGATGTTGGAAGCTTTGATTATCGTCAACCAGGTTTGGTGTGAGACCGGCTTTCCAAGGTTAGTTCAGAGGCCTATCGAAATTGCTTTGACTGGGAAGATAAGCAAGCGGTGTGCTTGCTTCAGAGAAGAGCAACTAAGCCAACCAGGGTTAGAAGTGTATGATGGATGTGATTATCTTGCCAAGACTTGTCGAGTTTGATGGGGACTATTATAGGTGTAATTCTTGATGATTGAAGTTGAATATTCTTTAATGCCTTACCACTAGTACGTAGTCATTTACGTACTATTGAAAAATGAAAATGACAAGGTTTTGAGTTGGAATCTATGAATATTTTTGGTTTAATCTATTGAAGTTAGTGAACCAATTAAGTTTGAGCTGTTTTATCTATGGACATGAATAAAGATTAGTTAGTCTTAAGTTTAGAATTGCATTTGCATATGTAAAGTTTCTTTTTAAATACATTGAACTTGTAATTTTTATTTTTAAATAGTACGTGAAAAGTTGCATATAGATTTTTTGGGTTAAAGTGGCAATTCGCTCCCTAAACTCGTTTTCAAGGTGTACCTCTCTCCAAAATTAACTTTTTGAACTAATTGTCCAAATCTTCTCAACTTTGAGCAATTTACCAAAAAAAAAAAAAAAGCACGATGATTCATGAAATTTTGCATTTAACATCATGTGTTGCATTTTGTTGCATTCTTCATCAATATAAGAATTGAAATATTTATTGTCGAGAGTCGTTTCGATTTTTAAAAGAGTACGACGCATGTTTAAGGCTCACCATTTTCGGAGTCTATTGGAGCAAATGAAATAAATTAAAAATAATAAACATATTTTTTGACACATGGCTTGGCCCGATCCAAGAGTGAAGATCCAACTATGAAAATCTAAAAAATGAGTTTGAATAGTGTAAAGTCAAATCCTCTTCTCTCCAAATAGGCCTGTAATCTAAATTGCCTCGCTAAGGTGATGTTGTAGCACACGCACACTTGTCTAGTTGACGCATACAAAATCATTCAAGATTGCTTGTTTTCCAATTATTAGCTCATGCATACATGAAATTGTTTTACAAAAATTATTTTCAAAGCTCATGCATATGCACATTAGAATAATGCATTTTTCATAAAAAATTGCACACACCACACAAGGTTGTGATGTCAAATCATTTTCAAAAGCTTTCAAAGATCACAATAATGCATACATCAGTTTTGAACTTTTTATGAATGTGTTCTTCCAAGAGTAAGTTAGCTCCAGTGCATAGGATGTAGACTAGCTACAATGCCTTGCTTAATGCCCCAGAGGCTATTCAACATGTTTAGTTGACCTTGCTTGATGCCCTAAAGGCCATAGGGAAAATTTTCGTTGATATTATCTGATGCCCTAGAGATTATATGGTGTATTTGAGTTGATATTACCTGATGCCCCAAAGGCTATGCGATGCATTTGAGTTGACCTTATTTAATGCCTCGAAGGCTATACGAAAATTTTATCACATTTTTATTTGTTTGATTTCTGAAATAGCTATATGTCAAATCTGAATGTTTCATTAGAATTCTACCTTTTGAATTGTATTCCGAAGTTGACAATGTAGACAAAATTTATTGGTTGAAGAATCAAAATTCAACCTTTCGAATGTTACTCCTAAGTTGATGGTGCAGAAGATAAAATTTCTCCTTTCGGATTTTACTCCAAACGTTAAAAAAAAAAAAAGAACAAAAAACACAAAGGAAAGAGAAGAAGAAAAGGCAAAATTTTTGAAAAGAAAGAAAAAATGGCGGTAG
>CATIWM010591728.1:0-25566 GCA_949671775.1 Mallotus repandus | reverse complement strand
CTAAACTTTTTAAATCTCACTCTTTACTTTATTTTTAATCCTAATCCCTTTTATTCTCAAAATTTTACTAATTTCGAGTTACATCAAAATTCAAAAATTCTTACTCTTTGATCGAGTATAAATCACAGCTTAACCTGATACACTAGTCTAACTTTATATATACTAACTTATTCTTAAACTCAGCCAATATATATATAAATGCAATGCAATATGTATGCAAATGTACCTATAATAGAGTACGGGTGTGACATAGCCACTCATGGCTAATAAAACTAACATTCAATATTAAAATTACACATAAAAGAGTAAAATGGAGATAAGAGCAAGAAAATATTATCTAAAGGAGCTTGAATCATCAAGTTTGTCTTTCTCCTTCAGCTTCTTTTTCTCCTCTTTCTCCTCTTTCTCCTCTTCTTCCTCTCTCTCCTTTTTTGTGTTGATTCTTCTTCCAAATTAAGAGTGTGTAGAACATGTGTGTCCTCTTCTCTAAGTAATTCGTGCCTTTTGTCCTTTTAGCCCTTCTAGAGTATTTCCTTTCATCTCCCCCTTAAATTTTTCTCATATTTAGTACACCTCAGCTGTACTGTGCTAGAAACATGCAAGCCACAATTGTGGAAGATCCATGCTCATGCTTGAAGGGCTACTGGGTGAAGGTTGTGATTGCGCACAAGCCGCTCTCACAACAAAAGCATCCTAGTAAAAGGGTTTCGATTGCACACTTACCGCCCTTACAATAAAAAAAGATGGCTTAAGGAAACCACGCTCATGAAAGGCTAAAAATCACTTAAGAAGCATATAACTTGGTATATCCACGATTGCACATTTTGCCGCGATTGCACATTTCACTGTGATCGCAACAAAAGATTGCTATATTGGACTCTGCTCCATTTTCTCCTCTTTTTGGGCTCCTAACTCCTCTAATTCACCTCCTTTCCTTTTCTCCTAACAAAAAACAAAGAAAATATAAAAGTATACATTTCTATATTCTTTTCTATACTAATACTAATAAAAATATACAAATGTATGCAAATTAAACACCTAAAACTATGCATAATTTGACACCAACACCAACATGCCACAAAATAAATTACCAACACACTCACGAATACAGGCATGTTTCTGCCTGTGTCACATTTTGGACAAGCTTGAAGGTCGGAACGCTTTACCACATGACCATGTGCACTATTGTGTTTGGACCTTGAATTCCACACATAGTTCTAGGCACGACCATGCTTCATGTTATACCAACATAGAAAACTTTCCTATTTCATTCTGAATTACAAAATTTTAAATTTTAGGGCAGGGAATGATTATAAAAGCAAGGGTTTTGTAGCGAAGGGATTATAAATCACAGTCAGGAATTTTTTAAGTCGAAGAAAAAGAGTTATCAAGAGGAAGAAGGATTCAAGGCATGTCAAAATTCTAGAACTCTCTTCATTCTTGATGCTTAAATTATTCTTGATTTTGAATTATTCTATCATGTGTAAATAAATCATTTGGGGTTTGGATTAATATAGCTAGACTACTACTCATTTGGATTTTTATTTTAGTTTAATAAGTTAACATTCAGTCTATTTTGCAAGTTGTTTTATTTGTTCTTGTGTTTGATTTTAGGCTTGATTGAACGTATACTTGTGGATGTATTAGAGACAACAAAAGTTGCACGATTTATCAATTCATAAACTTGTGAAACTTAGAAATCTCGATGATGAAAGTGGATGAATACTTTGGGGAGTGTTAAATTGTTAAAGAGCTTAATGAGCCTTAGTTAATTGACATAGAAACTAGGTTGTAATTAACTTTAGTACGCTTAAATAACTTCAAAATAAATTTTAAGTAATTTACCCTTAACTGAGCTAACAATTTGAATTGAGATCAAATCCTATAATTGGAGTAGTGGCTAGTGAAGCTAATCCAAACTCAGCTAATCCAAACACTAGTTTTTAATCATTTAATTTTTAAAGGAATACTTTAAATTAGATTTTATTTTTGCGAACTGATTTATTATTTTATTTCAATGACTTTTAATTTATTAACTTGTGGAGATATAATTAAGGCTAGTACTTATTATCAATCCTCGTGGGAATGATACTTATACTCGATCTTTACTACTTGTCTCGAACTGTGCACTTGCGAAATTTACCTAGCAAAAGGCAAGTGTAAATCCTATTGACCACTAAAGTCTGTCATACACATTTTCTCCATATCTTATAATGTATAAATGGTACTTTTTGATTGACCATATTTTTAAGGGTGAAATGTCATACTTAAGTCAAGTCTTATGCCTAAAGCCTTATGTAACTCTTGCCAACAGGCTGAAGTAAGAGTAGCTCCTCTATTCAACACTATACTTTCTAGCAACCTATATAGGCAAACAATTCGATTAATATAATAATTGGCCAACTTTTCTATTGTATAGGTCTTCTTAATTGGCAAAAAGTGAGTTGACTTGGTTAACCATCAACTATCACCCATATGGCAACATAGCCACTCGATGCGCGAGGCAATCCAAAAACAAAGTCCATTGCAATCATGTCCTACTTCCACTTTGGAATGGGTAAATGTTGGAACAATCCCAAGGGTCTCTGATGTTCCAATTTGATCTGCTGACAGGTAAGACCCGTAGATATAAACTCCAATGTCACTTTTCATCCCATTCCACCAATATGTATCTTTCAAATCATGATACATCTTGGTAGGACCAGGATGAATAATATAAGCAAAAAAGTGGGCTTCCTCCATAATCTCCTTTCTTAAATCATCCACATTCGGCACACACATCCTAGTGCCCAAATGTTGTATGCCCTCATTGTCAGTTATAAATTCTCTAGGCTGACGCTATTGAACCTCTAACATTATTCTCTATAATTATAGGTCCCTTCTTTGAGCTACCTTAACTTTATCCAAGTCCACTGATCGTACTCTAAATTGAGCTAATGTCTAATTGCTCGATTATTCTCCATTGTAACCCTTGATTAATTAGCTCATGCAATTCTTTAATGATTGGCCTTCTTACCGTGCTAATGTGAGCAAGGCTTCCTGCAGACTTCTTACTCAATGCATCAACTACCACATTAGCTGTACCCAGATGGTATAGAATAGACCAATTATAGTCTTTTAGGATTTCCATCCATCTTCTTTCCCTCAATTTCAAGTCTCTTTATTGGAAAATATACTTTAAGCTCTTGTGATCGGTGTATATTTCACAAGTTACACTATACAAGTAATGGCTCCAAATCTTCAATGCAAACACCATTGCTGCCATTTCTAAATCATTTGTAGGATAATTCTGCTCTTGCTTTTTTAACTGACATGAAGCATAAGCAACCACTCTTCTATTCTACATTAATACACATCTCATTTCTACTTAGGAAGCATGACAATACACTGCATACCCTTCATTTTCTGAAGGTAAAGTTAACACTCAAGCTTAAGTGAACCTATTTTTGAGCAACTAGAAGTGCTCCTCAAATTTATTTGTCCATACAAACTTAGTATTTTTCTAGGTTAATCTTGTTGAAGGTGCAGCAAATTCAGAGAAATCTTTCACAAATGTCCTATAATAACTAGGTAAACCCAAAAAATACCTTACTTCTATGATTGTTGTGGGTCTCGGCCACTTTGTAATGGCTTAAATTTTTTTATATCTACTTGTATGCTATCTTTGGATACTATATGGCCTAGGAATGCCACTTGATCCAACCAAATCGACCCTTGAACTCAATCAAGGTTATAGTGTCCATATAGGGTTGTATGGACTGCCTGAACCAATCCTGTGTCGTTGCCTGTATTGATAGCTCAACAATAAGAATCCTCTAATTATCAGTATATCCCATTCTAGTCCTTAACTCAATAGCATTAATAAAATCCAGGGCATCTCTAATCCCATAAAAAAATTCTCCTAACTCTGGAATACAGAAGAAGAGCATCAACATCTATCATCCCTTGATTTCTTTATTGTAATATCTAGTACACCAATGGCATAGCTTGGTTTAGTGTTGTTAAGCATTGGTCAATTCTTGCTACACAAGCTATAAAAAGTTATGGGATCCATCTCAGGAGCTTCTTGTTTTGCTTGCAACTATTGCTCTCGTCTCTGAGTTGCTGCTCCTCTAGGTCTACCCCTTTTTCTTCTTCATTGGGCAGGGGGAGGAGCTTCATCTTGAAAAGGCTACTCATCCTCATTAATTTCTTCTTCTATAGTAGGAGCATTTCATGCTCACCTCATTCTGAAAGACAAAATTCACAAGATTTAAGACATAATAAGGAAACTAACATACACCCTGAATTCTAGAAGTAATGATCACAACAAGTGACAATTACCACCTAATCACTGCATTAGTTTCAAGAAGGCCAACACTAGTGACCAAAAGAATAAGAATTTAATAAATGCTCTGATACCAACTTTGTCACAACCTGAACCTCAAGGGCACATGACTCACTAGGGAATGGGAAAGTATGAAACTTCTGAAACCCATAGTAAGCCTTAAATAATTATCACATAAATATAAATAACTTAAAAATTCTAAAAAAATTTGGTAGAGTTTCCCCTGTACCGAAAAAATTCCTAAAACCTATAAAAGAATATAATAATACTTCGAATGTATATTTTCAATTTGCACTACAAGCACAACATAACAACCAACATCATACACATGGTTCATCACAATACAATTCATAAATACAAATTATACAAATAGTATACTACTATGGTATCTAGATTTCGAATACATAACACATATTTTAATTTAACCTACATAATATAGGCTAGGAAGAAGAAACTCAGTGCAAATGAAGAGGAATATCATTCTAACTGTGAGATCTTGGGAAAAATAAAATTAAGGAGAATCAGACATCACTGACTAAATTAATATTATAAAATGCATGTTGGTTTTTAAAACATTTATTTTAAATCTTTAAATTCATTAAATAAATAAATATTCAAAAATCATTTCTTTTGTTAAAATAATTTTATAAAAATGCATTCTTCCAAATTTATAACTCTTTTAAATATAAAAATAACTTGTATGAAAAATAATATTTTATAATAAAATAAAATAAAACCTTATTGTAGTTCAAGGTAAAACCCTAAACCTCAATTCTGCTAGCCTTTCGGCTCTCTTAAATCCAAATGACTGCCATCCCGAAAGATAAAGCTCAACTTTATTGCAACCATAGTAAAATCCCTTAATTCATTACCGATGTCCCGAGAGAACAAGCTCAACTGAGTTACATCTCAATTTTGGTCGGAGAGAACAAGCTCCACTGAGTTCAAAATGTTTAAAAGAATATTGTCCTAGAGAACAAGCTCAATCGAGCGCAGCACTAACATATATCTTATCTAGATTTATGCCCATGTGCACATAGTCCTGGTGATACCCACCAGGTAGCACGTGCTACCAGTCCTCCAAAAATATATTTGTCTAATAAAATAAAATAAAATGCAGGTAAAACATCTTTCCAACAACCATAAAATAAGTAGCTCATGTGATTTATATAATAATGCAACCCAATAAAATCCACAATAATATTTGTGCCATATTTTCAAAATAAATTAAACCTTGAACTTTATAATTTTTTATTTTCAACAAAAAATTTATAAAATTAGTTCATAGGTGGAGCATGTCGGCCGACGTGTCCTCAGCATCCCAAACTCTACGGCTCCCCCTCTGAAACTCTCTAGAATAAATAATATTTATTTAATAATTAAATAATAAATAAATTCTTAAAAATTCCAAAAAATTATAAAAATTAAGGAATTAATTAAATTGACCTGAAAAACCCTCAATGTGATATTTTAGGATAAAAGAATCTACTTTGACAAGTTGAAATAATTTAAAGGCAAAGAGGGCATTTCCACTTAAATGCTTCCAGAATTTTTATCTTAAAATTCGTAAGAAATCAGACCTAGGTCCAGCTACGGAAATTAATCCTCATAATTTATACTATTCAATAAAAATAAAATCATAATTTTCTGAGCTAGTCATTATTCCTTACCGAACTCCGGTTGGAGCCCTTTAGATTTTCTCACTGGAAAACGTTACTTATACAAACCAGACATAACAATATTCTCACAACATCATGGGGTAGCTAAATATATGTTCAAACACCTAGATTAATGGTCGAATTATCAGAGCATCCACATTGGTGGATAGTAGATGGTGTAATGGGGTGTATAACACCCTTCCCATAAAACATTGGCCATAGTAAGCATTTCATGCCCATGATCCGTGTCATGGGCATGACGTGCACAATGGCTAGTTTTTGTAGTCTTTTGCAGGTAACTTTTTTTTATTTAACCAAATGAAAGCTACATATATTATTTGATGAAAGCAATGATAATTTACAAAATTAAAGCCAACGGTTACTTTGCCAATGTTCTTTTGCAAAACGGTCAATTTTTAGTTTTATTTATTTTTTAAATTTTATTTAATAAAAATTTTGATTATAAATATCCCCCACTCCAATATCAGTCCCATTTTATCTCCTATCACTCTTAATTTCTTTAATACCTTTCTATAATTTCACACAATTTACAATTTTTTGTTTTATATTTCTTCATCATGGATGATAATTTTAATGATTTTAATCCTCGTTTTAATGCTCCAAATATGGAAAATTTTTCCTCTTCAGAAAACCAAAACCTTTAAAATTTTAAATTTTATCCAAAATTTTCGTATTCTAATAATCTTATAAATATTCAAAATTATCCATATCTCCCACTCAATTCCAATTGTCAACCAAAATTTTCTTTTCCATTTCGCATGTATCTAGCGCCGGGTTATTTTCCATATATCAAAAATTTGCAAAACCCACCAGCTTCAAGTGAGTTAAGAAAAAATATTGATTCTATTTTCGAGCGAGAAAATGCAACACAAACAAATTCTATTTTGGACGCTTAAATACCGTCATATTCAACTAAGCATGAGTTCAAAAATATTACCCTCACCAATAAACCGGTGAAAGAAACTGATGGCAAATGTGCTCCATGGAGTATTGATGATGATAAGCTGCTCATAAGTTCTTGGCTCATAATTTTTAGCTGCAACATTACTAGTAACTCCCAAAGTAAAAAGATTTTATGGAAACGAGTTACGGATTACTTCAATGAAAATAAAAAATCTGGACCAGTAAGAAAGGATAAAGCCATGAAGTCACCTTGGCATTGGTTGAGTTGGATGGTTAATGAATTCAACCAACACTTAACATATTGGTTGGAGAACATCATAGTAGGTGGAATAATGACCAGTTGAAACAATGTGCCTTTGAGCTTTCAAGCAGAACAATAAGAAGCATTTTATACATGAGTATGTGTGGGTGATGCTAAAAGATGATCCGAAGTGAAAAATAAATAATCCATTTCAACATTTTTCTAAAAAGAAGGGACTAATGAAAGCGGGGTATATACTTCTTCATCCAATGTAAATACAAGTCTTAACATCGATGACAATGAAGTCGAAGTTCCTGTTGGTAAAAAATAAGCAAAGAAGGGAAAAAGAAAGGGAAAGGCAAAGGTAAATGAAGAAAACAAGAATGAGGAACTTGAGCAAATTCAAAATATATTAAAAGAACATAGAGAAGAAAAAATGCAAGCAATGGAAAGTTTAGCAAGTAAGTTGGACAATTATTCTTTTTGAAGTGACTATGAAATCTTGCTCAAGGATACAATAGGAATGCCATAGCAGCAACTTCAAATTCATGAGCATATGTTTTTTATCCTTAAAGCTATATATAATAAATATCCTTTAGTTTAATTTTAATTTTTAATTTGAAGTTTAGTTATAATTTTGTGCAGTTTTATTTCTAATGCTAAGTTTAGTTAAGATTTAATGTAGTTTTATTTGTAATTCTAATTTTATGTGTAATTTTATGTTGTTTTATTTTTAAAAATGGAAATAGAATCTACCAGTTGGAAAAGTAGTCGTTGTAATACTAGCTATTGCAAAAGTAGTTGTAAAAGTAGCCGTTATAAAACTAGCTGTTGTAAAACTAGTCGTTGTATAAGTAGCCATTCTAAAACTACTTGTTGGAGAAATCTAACACTGCCTTTGTATATCTACATATATAGTAGTCAGCCTCCACATTGTAAAAATCCCTCACTCACAGAAGAAGTTAAAAAATTTTTAGCTAATGAAATGAAGGACGATAGTGATGAGCAAATTATGTTGTTACTAGAATAGTTGCAAAGGAAAATAATAGGTGAAAGTTCAAATGTCCATTAACAAAAGCAGAGGTATTTTGATCGAGAGTATGAAGTTAGACATGTTTGACTTTTTAATGACTATTTCTCAAACTAACCAGTTTATCCTGCTAATAAATTTCATTGAATGTTTTGAATGAAAAAAGAGTTATTATTTCATATTGTGAAATCTACTTAAAAAGGGAAAAAGGACTTTCTCTACTTAAAAAATGCACTGCAGCAATTCGACAGTTAGCATATGGAGCACCGGTTGACCATTATGACCAATATATAAGAATCGACAAAACTATTATGATCGAGTGCTTATCCAAGTTTTGTCAATGTATTATTGAGATTTATGGAGCATAATACTTAAGAAGGCCTAAAAGTAATGACGTTGAATATATACGTCAACTGCTTGAAGAGCGCCATGGCTTTCCCAGCATGCTAGGTAGCATTGACTGCAAGCATTGGCATTGGCAGAATTGCCCAGTTGCATGGAAAGCAATTAACTTGAGGTGATTAAGGAGTTCCAACTATAATGCTATAAGCTTTTGCATTAGCAGACCTATGGATATGGCATGCATTTTATGGTGTTGCACGGTCTAATAATGACATCAATGTGCTAAAACAATCTCCATTATTTAGTGATATACTGCACAAATACGCTCCTGATGTTCAATTTATAGTTAAGAGAAAACTATATCGAAAAGGGTATTATCTAGTAGATGGTACATATCCTGAGTAGGCAACATTGTCAAAAGTTTTATATGTCCAAAAGATCCAAAGAGAATGGTGTTTAAGTAAATGCAAGAGGCTGCAAGGAAGGATGTTGAGTGAGCATTTAGAGTGCTCCAATCTCATTGGGCTATTATATGTGGCCCGACTCGCTTTTGGCACAGAAACAAACTGAAAAATATAATGTACACATGCATCATATTACGTAATATGATTGTTAAGGACAAAGGAGGTGAAATAATAAATAGGAATGATGATGATGAAGAGCCTACAATCCCCAAGAGTACAGGTTCTATTTTGGAATTTGAAAATTACCTTCAAAGGAACGCATAACTATGTGATCGTGAAGTACATCATCAACTTTGATCAAACTTAGTTGAGCATATTTGGGAACGATTTGGGGGCAAACAATTAAATATTAGTGTTTTTAATTTTATTATTTATATCTTTATTGAGAGAAAATTATGTGATGGAGTTAAGTTGCTTGAATCAAATAGTTTTATTTATTGTTGATTAAAAATACAATGTAATTTTTGGAAGTTATGATGTAATTTTTAATTATGATGAAATTTTCAGAAATTAATAGAAATTTTAAAATTACTAAAAATTATAAATATTTATATTATTTTAGGCTATAAATTTTATTTTTATTGCAAGAATATTATAAATTTAATTATTTATTTATGAAATATATAAAGGAATTATTAAAATAAATGTGTGATTTGATAATGGGTCCAGTGGGTCCAAGCTATTACACTTTTTTTAGTATAATGTATAGCAAGATAAGGTGTAATGAATGAGAGGATAATGAAGTGATGATGTGGCATGACCATTACACTTTATAGAGTGTAAACCAATGTAGATGCTCTTAAATAGAGTTAAAAGTAGAAACTTATCGATCAAATTCCGATGAAGCTCAAATGGCCATACCCGGAAGCATGGTTAGTGTCATTGTATTCCTGACACTGAGAGAAACTTGTTGATAGTGGTCACAGCAGCTGAAAGTCACTGGAGATGGAGATCTAAAACTAAAAGTAAGTGGTTGAAACTTTTAAGCCAAGACTGAACAAACTAGGCCAAATTTCATACAATAAAAATCACTAGCATGTATAGGACATTAAGGAGGATCTGTGGTTTGAATTTCATAATGAACGGAGAGGAAAAGGGTGACAGGTGAGATGGGGGAGTTTTGGGACTAAAAATAAATTCTTGCGATAAAAAATAAATTTTTACAGCTGTCAACTATATAACTGAAGAGAAACTAGAAAATTACTACTTTGGTCCTCGTGTTTTTGAAAAATATCCTTTTAGTCCTTTTACTCTGAGATCCAGATAATTGCCAACAATTAATCATCTTGAAGTCTAGAAAATTGTCAGCAACTAGATGAGTTAACATCATACAACGACCCCAAAACCACTCAGCAACTAAACAACAACCTAATAACAACAATAACATATAATTATTTATATAAATAAATTAATTATGAAACTATTAACATAAAAAATATTGAAAGATCAGTGTAGAATTGTTCAAATAGAAAATTTATAAAAAAATGTAATAAATTATTATATTATAACTCTATTAAGTTTATAAAATTATATTATCATGTAGATAAAAATGTTGAAAGAGTGTTATATAATTGTTCAAATAGAAAATTTATTAAAATTATAATCAATTACTATGTTACAATTTAATTTGATCAAGATGAAAAATTAGATTGTCAAAAATAATACTTTGATTATTTTTAAAGACTTATTAAATTAAAGTTTATTAAGTTAAAAATTACAATTAAAATAATTAATTTTTCTATTTGTCTTGTTTCTATAATCATATTCTAAAAAGAGCATAAAATTAGTTTGAGAGTAGCATATCTTTTATATAAGAAAAGTAGTTTAATTGTCTTTTTTCATATATTTTTACTAGAATTTAATATAAAAAGTTAAAACCGAATTAATTATATTTTATCATTTAATTATTAGATAAAATTTTAAAAATTATATTAAATTACTTTTAAATAAATAAAAGCACATAATATAAAAATATTGAAAAACAATATGCCATTGCTCAAATAGAAAATTTACTAAAATTTTAATAAGTTATATGTAATAACCTGAAATTTATTATTATTATTATTATAATTATTAATATTATCTTTGTTATTAGTATTAATATTAAAATAATTATTATTATTAACTTTATTTTATTATTATTATCATCATCATTATCATCATTGTTAATATTATTATTGCTATTATTATTATTATTAAAATTATTATTATCATTATTATTATTAACTTTTTATTCTTATAGATATTATTATTATTATTATTAACTTTGTTATTGTTATTATTGTTACTACTATTGTTAATATATATTTGTATGATGCAGAAAGGTCAATGTGGGCTAAAGACAAATAGTGAATAGTGTATGTGTGTACAAGAAGGAAATGGTGTTGTGCAGGAGAGGGGAGTCGGGATTTTGTGCAAAATATTCTGTTTGATCCCTATATTTTTTCTCTTCTTCGTTAACTATTCAAACGACCTCCGATGGACACTAAATTTTAATCGTAGCTACATCTCTACATTCTCTCTGCGTTGGTGACTTTTGTTTGAGCTGAAATAATGTAGAGAATTCCAAATTTGCCCCCTGAAAATTCTATCCTTTTTTTTGTTGGAACGCTTCATTCGTCGCCGACTAGCTTAAATGGTCACTTCTTGCTTGTTGCTCATTACCTCAGGAGTCCATAAAGACCAACCACGTGCTCGGGTGTTGCCGTTTGGTGCCTCATCGGAGTTTGATTTGTAAGTTTTGATTTTTAGCTCGATCTATTAACCCGAATGTTGATTTAGGTGTTTTAGTGTGTTTTTAGTTTCTCCTTGGTGCTGTGAACATATAGATGTGCTTGTTTTGTGTAAAATACACTTTCTGATGAGAAAATCTGGTGAATCCTAATTGGATTCCGGTGAGGAATAGTGATCAGCCTGAAAAATTATGATTTTATTTTTAATAAATATTATAAATTATGAGAATTAATTTCTGTAATTAAAGCTAGGTCTAATTCCTCATAGATTTTACAATAAAAATCCCGGAAGCGTTTCGGTGGAAATTTCTCAATTTCCATTTAAATTGTTTTAACTTACCAAAATATATTCTTTCGGCCTCAAATGTCATGTTTAGGATGTTTTCAAGTCAATTTTATTAATTCCTTGATTTTATAAATTCTTCTGGAAATTTTGGAAATTATTATGAATCTATTATATATGTATATATATACATAAGCATGTTTAAAATAAATATTATTTTTTATATAGAGAGTTCCGGAGCGGGAGCTGGAGTATTTGGGAAGCTGAGAAGACATCAACCGGCACGCTCCACCTATGAGTTAATTTTATAAAATGTTGTTGATAATTCATAAACAATAATTCCCATGAGATAAAAAAATAATATTAAATTGCTTTTTTGAATTTAGGTACAAATATGAATATTATTATGAGCATGAAATATTGATTTTATTGTTGCTAAGGATTTTGAGAATTTTTATGTGATAAATATAAGGTTAAAGTTGAATATATTAATTTATTTATGATTATGAATTTTACGGCATACGTGATTTATTTGTTTTAGTATTGTTAAGCATTTGGAGAATATGCTTTTGTTTGGTTTCATTTTATTTTATTTTATATTATTCTACATTTGATAAGTATGTTTTGGAGAAAATGTTACAACATGCTACCTGGTGGGTGTCACCAGGATTGTGTGCACACCAGTGTGAATATGCGAGTTAGCCAATGGTTGATTATGAGCCCTGGTTGAGTGAGACTCTCTAGGCATGTTTATGGTTGAGCCCTGGTTAAGTAAGACTCTTTGGGTAGGTATACAGAGATTTGCTATTTGGACTGTGGTAGAGCTTTATCTCTGGGCGCTAATAAATAATTAGTGTAAGAGAATGACTGTGGTTGGACCTTGGCTGAGTTTGCTCTCTAGTGTCGACAATTACTTAGATTTAAAAGAGTTGAAAAGGCTAGTGGAATTGAGGTTTAAGGTTCTACCATGATTTCCATTAAGGATTTTAATTTATATGGTTTCATATGAGAATTTGTGTATTAACGTGATTTATAAATTTTGTTAAGGATCTTATGTAAATATAATTTTAATAAAGTAAAGGATTTTAAATGTTTATTTTATATATAAAGGAGTTATAAAATTGGAAGAACATATTTTAGATAGATTGTTTTACAAATTAAAGAATTTTTGAATACTCATGCATTTAAAGAATTTAATGGTTTTAAATAAGTGTCTTAAAAATCAACATGCATTTTAGAACATTAATTCACTTAGTGAGGACTGACTCCCCTCAATTATTTTTTAAGGATCTTGGGAGTCATTGTTAGTTCTTCTCCCCTACGTCAGGTTTATTCTTCACCGACTGCTTTATGTAGGTCATTGTAATGTTATTAACATTTGTGAAATGATTTGTAGCTAATCTAGATACCATAGTATTATTGGAAGAATTGTTATCATTGTATATTTATTGGTAATTATATTGGATTTTAATGTGTATTTTTATATAAGCTTGAGTTGAGATGTTGATGCCATTGGAGTTGTGGTGGTTGAGCATATATTATTGGGTGTTATTTGCCATTTTCAGGTTTTGGTTTTGCTCCTGGTACAAAGGAAACTCTACCAGATTTTTGTTAAAATTTTAAATGGTTAATTTCATTGTAATAAATTCCATAAGGCTTACTACGGGTTTTGGAAGCTTTACGCTTTTCCCATTCCCTAGTGTTGGTCACGTGCCCATGGGGTTTGTGTTGAGACATTATAAGTTAATGAGGTTGTAATATTAGATTGTTATGTAAAGAAAATATAACTTTTTATTTTTTAAAAATTTTTATTTAAAAAAAATTAATGATTTTTTATTATCTTATGATTAATTATAGCCATAATATTTTTTATATAAAAATAGTTTTAGAGTTAAGAAAAATATTAATTATAAAAAATATCAAAATAATATTATATAATTATTTAAATAAAAATTTATTGAAATTGCACTGAATTATAACGATATCAAGTTTGTAATATTAAATTGTTATATAAATAAATAACATTTTGATTATATTTATAAACTTTATTTGATTAAATAATAATAATAATAATATGAAAGTTTATTTAATAATTTATTTACTTTTACAAGAGTAAATTTTTTTATTCACGTATGAAACACGCATGCATATTAATTTAATTATCATTCTTTTTGCATAGATGTTGATAAATTTATTTTTTTAAAATAATTAAAAATGTATATATAATAAGTTGATAAACAAGTCAGCTTATGATATAAGGAGCTGGATATTATTAATTTAAGCCTTAGTTTACTTTTAAAACGAACTCGAACCTACTCATTTATACAGTTTGGCTCATTTACCCTACCTTTGCCCGTCACTATGTACATTCTTGCTTTTGCCTACTTTTGACAAAGGGCTTTTGTTCATCCTACGATCGTGCCATGCTTTTGTAGCTCATAGCCCATTGTGATGGTTCTGGTTGTGCTCTTTTCTGCTCATGACTTGACTTTTAGCTGAAGAGTTTGATTAATTCTCACAATCATGCACCACATTCCCTAACCATGGGGCTAGCAATGCTTGTCTATTTGCTCATTAATAGCTCTTGTATTTCTTCAAACTTAGTTCCTAATAAGCAAACACCAACACTAAAATAAACCTTATTAGTACTAAGTCTAGGGTTTATTATCATCAAAACCAATTAAATGACCCTCAAGATTTTGGAATATAAAATATTTATAACATGTGATGTTTTTTTCTCAAAAATCAGGCTTATAAAATATAAAATGAAGTACAAAATTTGAGGTATATACTCACCAATTTGACTTGAGCAAATAAAAAAATTATCAACAAATACACCATATATGAATCTAAAAAATTAAGTAAATACAAAAATTTACAAGATTGGATTTTTTTTATATGATGCCTTCAATAATATCCAGTAGCCACAAGAATTTTAACTACTTTGGAGTTTGAATCAATTGAATTCACAATGGAGTAAATCTCATTGAGCTTCTACTAATCTATATTGCATGGATAATTCAAATATTAGGTGTTCTGCGTATCCATATTCCCATTTCCCTGCATCCATGCTACCTAGATACTTTAGTGCAAAAGGTAAATACTACAACTATAAGTCATTTCTTCATGTCCTTATCCCCATATCCATGTCCGTGCTACCTAGCTACTAATTGGTTTATATGCAAAAAGGAATCCAATTATATATAACAATATTTTAAACTAAATTTAAATTTATTGAACATAACTGTAATATGAATGTTAAAATTTAAATTGAATTTTTCCTCTCAAAGCTAAGTGCTTGGTCACAATTTCAAGTTTAAAAGTGTTCAGTAATTGCATAAATGGAAAAATTACAAATTTGGTGTCTCAACTTTTCAATTTTTCTATTTGAGTGTCTAAATTTATTAATCAAGTATTTAAAATTTTAAAAAATTTATCAATATAGTATCTCTAGTCGATCCGACACTGATTGTGTGTTGAGTTAGATCTAAAGGATCCCACTCTTGTCCTAGTCTTCAGCCATGTCATATGCCGAGTGTATTGCATTATGTAAAGGACAATTATAACTTTAATATAGATTATGGTTGGACTAGAATAAGCTTAAAACCTTTTAAAGATAAAATTAACCCTAACATTAACTTTTAATTAAAAAAAAAGAAACCTATTGTTCATTTTGAAGCATAGCCTCTTAACAACTTCTTCCGACACCTTTTTGTCTCCTCTTTCTCCACCACCTCAGTTTTCTAATAGAAAAAATAAAAATAAATAATAAACCTCACCTATGTTTTACTTCCACCTTGTTTGAGCTTAATAAGAAAAAGTTACAAGGTTTTAATTTTTTAGTGGTTAAAAGATTAAAAAGAAAAGAAAAAATGGAGCATAAAAATTAGCAGCAAGGCAAGAGAAGTTGCATTTTTTTTACTAGCATTGTTGTCCTTATCTTTCTTTACACAATGTTGCTTCAACATACCCAACAAAAAAATCCTCTTCAATTCCTCATATTTTAGCTTCTTTTTCTCCTCAAAGTTAAAGACCATTTGCTTCTTAATGGACAAGGACAAAGAGAAGCCATTAACTTTGTCCAAAAAATACTTCACTCCAATAATGACTTGTGGAGCTTCACTAAACTCTCACAAGGCCTCTATCAAGTGATCAATCATATAACCTTTCACACCTAACTCTTTTTTAGGTTAACTTTGTCCAAAAAATACTTCACTCAAATAATAACTTGTGGAACTTCACTAAACTCTCACAAGGCCTATATCAAGTATAACCTTTCACACCTAACTTTCTTTTAGGTTTAATATTTTATAATTCTAACAAAGTCGGCTTTTTTTATTTATTGGAGCTATAAAGATTGAATTTTTATTATATGGGTATTTCAAAAAAGCTGAGGAGCCATTTATACATAGATCACTTAAGATGATTATGGGTGTTTTGGGTGGTGGACAATTGGGATGTATGCTATGTCAAATAACTTCACAAAAGTTATTGACCCATTTAAGAATGGCTATTAAAGTATGAGTTTGAACTCTTCTTCACCCGGTGACCTTGAAGCTTAAGTAGGAGGTGACACAAAAGGATCCCATAATTCCCAACTATAATATTGACGTGGTGGAGGGGGAGGAGGCTATTGTGGAGGTGTCAAAAGAAGCTGTTGAGAGGCTATACTTCAAAATGAACACTACTTTTTAGTTTTGTCAAAATTTAATATTAAGGTTAATTTTTTCTTTAAAAGGTTTTGAAGTTATTTTTTTCCTACCAAGATCTCTAGTAAGGTTATTTTTGTCCTTTACATAATACAATGCACACGGCACATGATATGTTCAATGATTATGACAAGAGTGAGACATGTTTGATGTGACTCAGTACACAATTAACATCACATTGGTCAGAGGCACTACATTAATATGTTTTATTAAGGGCAAAGATGCATTACCGCCCTTAATATTTACACTAAGGAGCACATATGTTTTTTATATTTTCTTAGACTATTTAAACACAAAATTATAATTTTTCTATATTTTTGGCCCTTTGCTTCACATTTGTTAAAGTCTCTATTTTCTTCTTGGATCAAAGTGGTATTTTTCATATAAAAATATCAATTAGAACCCTAATTTTTTTTTCTTTCACACAAATCCTAACTGAAATCATCCTTCTCTAGTAAATCTCTCTTTCATCATTTCCTCTTTTGTATATTAAAAAAATAGAAGAAAAAGACAAATTACTAAATACAGAAACAACTAGGAACAAAATAATTGTTATTTCAACATCAAATTATCTCTCCTCCTTGAAATGACCGAAGTAGCAACTACCACCAAGGGAACCGCTGCCACCGCAAAAGATACCGATCGAATCTTTCCTAAATGTTTACACACAACTCTTAGCTTTCCTTATTTTAAGCTCTTCACATTGCTCAACATAGCATTAGCTTTTGCTATTTTTGTGTCTGATTGCTTCTTCTCGGTGACTATGGTTTATTTTAATGGTGAATATTTCTAAGTTGGGCTGATTTTGAAGGTGGAGGATAGGGTTATGCAATACCCACCTGTTTTTTCGTTTCAACTTGAACCTGCATTGAATTACAGCAAAGGCTCAGCCCAAGTGGAGGAAGCGAATTTGTTCGGCCCATTAGGTAAGAAAAATGTGGATTTCGATTCTCGAGTCAAGGGAGAAAAAATTAACCTCGACCTTCCTGAATATCTGAATTAATTAAATAATAATAATAATAATAATAACAATAATAATGAAAAACTGTGTCGTTTCTTTAAATAAACCCCAACCCTAAATACCCTAACTATATATGTAAACACCCAAATTTATTTTAAAAATTTTAAAATATCTTTTCGAGACTTGCAGTGTTAATAAATATTTTATTAATGCTGAGATTATTATTTTGTGAAATTAAATTTGAATAATTGGTAATGAGAATTATTTTAATTATTATTTATAAAAGTGTGTTAATTTTATTTTAACAAAATTGTTTTATTATGTATATTTTAAGGTTGAGAGAGAGAGCCAAATCAATTTTTATGTTAGTTCTATTAGTATTATTATTATTATTATTTAAAAAAGGACAAAAGGACAGCAAAAAACAAATCGTGCAATAGAATTTATTCCTTTTCTTCTTCCTTCTTCTTCTTTTTTCCTTCTTTTCTTCTTCCATCTTCGCCGGAAAAACTAGCCATAGCCACCATCTGCTCCTTGCCGCTGCAGCCAACCACCGCACGTCGCCGTCCAGCAGCCGTCTTCTTCTCCGGTTGCTCCCGTTGGATTTTTGGTCGGTTTGCATTTTCTGGGCCGATGACTTTTCTGGTGTCCCCAGCCAAAAAACTTGATTTATTTAGCTTCCTCATCCTCTGGGCTTCTCAATTCCTTAATTTATTTAAGGAATTAACTCCGACAAGCCTCTCAAAATGCAATTTTTAGATTATGTGTTCTTGTGTAAAATCATTGGTTTGAGCTTCAATATGATTTTATTAGGTGTTGGTGCTTTACAACTATTTGTTGTAGAGGTTATGAGCTACCTATTGATGATTTTTATTTATTTTTTGAAAATTGTTTTGAAATTTGTACTATTTCTGGTGATTTGAGTTATTGTTATGGTACCGTTCCGGTATTGAGATGAATATATTTTTAATAAATTCTACTAATTATTTTGAGCAAGTTTTGTGAGGAAAGTTTTTTAAAATTATATTTTTTTATTGATTATTGTTAATTTGGAACTCGGTCGGAATTATTGTTAATGAAGTGTATATTCGAAGTGTGTTTTTGTGCATGGTCGACTCTACTTTGAGTAGAGGGTTGTACGTTTTACAAGGAAAACTCTGCCGAATTTTTGGTAGATTTCTCGTAAAGATTGACATCGACGTGTGTCATAATTTTGAGTCTGTTTAGCATTGTGTCTTAGATCGAGTCAGTTTCTTCATTCCTTTAATTTTCATAATTCCGCGAAATTTTCATGAATTTATTTATTTATTTATTTTACTAGCATATTTTAAATAAATATTATTTATTTTAGAGAACTCCAAGGCACGAGCAGTAGCACAAGGGCGGCAGAGAACGCGTCGCCCAACACGCTTAACCTGTGAGTTAATTTTATAGAATGTGTGTTGCGTGATTTTAATATATTTTTTAGCAATAAAGAATAAAGCATGTTTAAAAAGATAAATTATTTGGTATGATTTATTTATGGATTTAATTGCTTATTTATTCATTATTTAATGAATTATTTATTTACTTGATTTAAATATTTATAATCCAAATTTATTTGGAGATATTGGTAGAACGTGCTACCGAGTGGGTATCACTAGGACCACGTGCACATGGGTAAAATCTTAGTGTATGATATATATATAAATGGTTAGAGCTCGGTTGATGCGTTGCTCTTGGGCCGGTAAATGAAATGAAAAAGGTATGTAACTCGGTTGATGCATTGCTCTCGTGACATCTAATAAGGAATAAGTCAAATTACTGTGGTAGTAACTCGTTTGATGCTTTGCTCTCGGGATGACAGTCACTTGGATTAAGAGAGCCGAAAGGCTATTAGAATAATGGTTTAAGGTTCTACCAATTTTCCACTAAAATAAATATTTTAAATGTTTTAGACGAGAATTTCATATTAAATCGATTTAAAAAGTTTTAAAGAGACTCGATATAATATTATTGAGAAAAATAAATGATTTCAATCATTGTAAATATTTTATTCTATTTTATTTTAAAAAGGGTTTTAATAAATGGTTTTTAAAACCAGCATGCATTTTATAAAATTGATTCACTTAGTGAGGTTTGATTCCTGTCACTATCTTTTTCAAGACCTCACAGTCAGTCTTTTTGTACCTCTTCCTTGCGTCGAAATTATTCTTCACCGGCTGCATTGTTTATGTTAATTTAGATTGTGTACTGAGTAATTAAATTCTAGACACTGGTGTAGTTAAATTCATAATATGTATTATTAGTATTTTGTTGTATTTGAATTTGAAACATTGTATTTGAATGATATTGTAATTAAAGAATATTGTTTTATGCTTTTATAATATCGTGCATTTATTATTTTATTGTTAAGTGTGTTGTTTATTCCGTGAAAAATTTTTAAGGCTTGCTACGGGATTCAGTTACCTTACATATCCCCAATCCCTAGTGCCGGTCATGAACCTTTGGTTCGGGTCGTAACAAAGTTGGTATCAGAGCCATTATTTTATTTTCGGCTCTAATGGTCTTTGAGTTATGTTTTTCTTGAACTATTATGGTAATTAGGTTGATAAATGTCAATGTTGTCCTCGTTGCTTCTAGGCTTCCATGTTGTGCCTATTCTTATTGTGTTTTGAATTCGTTTGCTTTTGTCTTTTCAGAATGAGAAGGAGAGCACAGAATGCTCTTGCTACCAAGGCAGCATATGATGATGATGATCAGTCTATACAGGATGAGATTCCTCCTTCTGCTCCTCGTCGTAGGGGTAGAGGTAGACAGAGAGCAAAAGCAGCTCAAATGCAAGAAGAAGAGCAATATATAGAACAAGGAGTTCCTGAGGTTGATCCTGCAACTTTGGCAGCTGGAATGGTAGGTATTAACCAAGGTTTTGTAACTTTGAATCTAGCCATGCCTTTAGTTCAGCAGATGCTTCAGCAAAGGAATAAGGGGATGTCTGATGCAGATGCAGCGTTACTATACTCAAGAGTAAAGAGAGTTTCTTTTTATAGCATTGGAGTAGCATTGGATTTTTCTAATACCATTAAGGGTAGGACTCGAACAGGTTACATAGATTATCACCGGATCATGGTTGTGGAGTTATCTGTTCAGGCCGCAGCTCAGGATTGGTTCATGCAGTCCATCCAACCCCGCATGATCACAATGTCTTAGTTGGAGTTTAAGGAATAGTTTTTGAGGTACTATTGTCTAGTATCAACGAAGGATAACTTCAGATGGTAGTTACTGCACATTAGCAAGGGTGATAGGTCAGTGGCAGACTACACGCATGAGTTCCTTAGACTGGGTCGTCATGCACTAGATATGATGTAGGATGACAGGAGAGCTATAGAGTTGTTTGTGATGGGTTTAGGTGCAGCCTACTTCAGCATCCAGACTACAGGTCGGATGTTGGACAGTGTGATTAAGGAGGCTCGACAGCTAGAGCGACGTCACATTATGCATGGCACTATTTCTGACCCGTATGCGAGCAGCAATCGTGGAGAAGTGATGACACAGGGGATTCAGCAACCTGTGTTTCAGATGGGCAATTTTGGTATTTAGACTGCAAGCACTTCATAGCAGGGTTATCGAAGTAGTCGGGCATAGGACTAACCGACACAGCAGACAGAGCAATAGACCTTTGAGATTCGGACTTGGAGCCAACTTGTGGTAGTAGTGGTAGTAGCAGTAAGAGGTTAGGACATGGTAGTTCAGGCTTAGGGCCTAATGCATGCCCTACTTGTGGCTGAGTGCATCAGGGACCGTGCCATTTGCTGACTGGAGCCTGCTTCAGGTGTGGGCAGATTGGACATCTTGCCAGAGCTTGTCCTAACGCTGGATATCAGTCTTCTTTTGTGCAGGGATCTTCATCTTCAATTGCACAGTCATTTCAATAGGTGCAGTAGCCCTATCAGGCACCTTTGTACCCTCAGCAGAGGCCGACTCAGTATGTAGGCCAGTAGGGCTGAGGTTCAGGAGGTAGATTTGGGGGTAGACCGAGTGGTAGAGGATTCACACAACCTTCCAGTTCTCAACAAGTTGGCTATGGACAGGCAAGAGTGCTCACTTTGACTCCTCAGGATGCGCAGGCATCTAATGCGGTTGTAGCAGGTACTCTCTCTGTGTTCTTTTGAGGCTAGAGTTTTATTTGATCCTGGTGTATCACATTCTTTTGTTTCACCTGTATTTGCTTTGAGGGTAGAGTGGCAACCGTCCAAGTTGTTGATCCATTGTCTGTAGTGACTCCACTTAGTGACGAGTTGGAGACATATATTATTTCCCTCTTGTCCCGTGTTGGTAGGAGGTAGAGAGTTACTGGCAGACTTGGTATTGTTGGATGTGATCGACTTTGATGTGATCTTAGGGATGGACTGGTTAGCTTACCACTATGCCACGTTGGATTGTCGTGGGAAGGTGGTGACTTTGAGAATTCCTAATGATGAAGAGTTTCGATTCAGAGGCGATAAGAGTTCAATGTCTCAGAATCTTATTTCTACAATCACAGCAAGGAAGATGCTTAGTAGAGGATGTAAAGGCTACTTAGTTGTGGTCAGAGATACAAAGGTGGACATTGAAGCAGTTGAGAAGGTGCCAGTGGTGTGCGGGTTTCCTGATAATTTTTCCTGAAGAATTGCTAGGATTTCCACTAGATAGAGAGATAGAATTCTGTATTGATATTGTACCTTGTACAGATCCTATCTCTATGCCACCTTACAGAATGGCACCTGCAGAGTTAAAAGAGCTTTATGAGCAGTTACAAGATCTTCTTGATAAGGGTTTTATCAGACCTAGCACATCACCTTAGGGTGCACCGGTGTTATTTATGAAGAAGAAAGATGGTAGTCTTTGATTGTGTATCAACTACAAATAGTTAAACAAGGTCACCATCAAGAAAAAATATCCTCTCCTAAGGATTGATGATTTATTTGACCAAATTGAAGGTGCTCAGTGTTTTTCTAAGATTGACTTGAGGTCAGGGTATCATCAGTTGAGAATTAGAAGTGGAGATGTACCTAAGACTGCATTTTGGACGAGATATGGCCATTATGAATTTTTGGTGATGTCCTTTGGGTTGACTAATGCCCCAGCAGCCTTTATGGACTTGATGAATTAGGTATTTAGGCCATACTTGGACTGATTTGTGATTGTCTTTATTGATGATATCTTAGTCTATTCAAGAAGTAAGGAGGAGCATGTAAGGCATTTGAGGTTTGTGCTTTAGACTTTGAGGGATCATCAATTGTATGCTAAATTTTGAAATGCGAGTTTTGGTTGGGTTAACTGGCATTCTTAGGCTATGTGGTATCCAAAGATGGCATTCAAGTAGATCCTAAGAAGATTGAAGCAGTTGCAGATTGGCCAAGACCTACAACAGTCACCGAAGTGAGAAGTTTTCTGGGTTTAGCAGGCTATTATAGGAGATTTATGAAGGATTTCTCCAAGATTGCAGTGCCTTTAACAAAGCTAACTCAAAAAAATGTCAAGTTTGTTTGGACTGATAGATGCGAAGAACACTTCCAGTTGCTTAAGGACTTGTTGACTTCAACTCTAGTATTAACTTTACCTTCAGAGAATGAAAGGTATACAGTGTACTATGATGCTTCTTGAGTAGGACTGGCATGTGTATTGATGCAGAATGGGAGAGTAGTTGCTTAAGCTTCACGTCAGTTAAAGAAGCACGAGCAAAACTACCCCACCCATGATTTGGAAATGGCAGTTGTGGTGTTTGCTTTGAAGATATGGAGGCATTATTTGTATGGTGTGACTTGTGAGATATACACCGACCACAAGAGCTTAAAGTACATTTTTTAGCAAAGAGACTTGAATTTGAGACAATGGAGATGGATGAAACTTCTGAAAGATTATGATTGCTCTATTCTTCACCATCCTAGTAAAGTGAACGTGGTAGCTGACGCATTAAGTAGAAAGTCAGCAGGCAGTCTTACACATCATCACAAAAAACAGGCCAATCATTAAGGAGTTGCATGAACTATTTGATCAGGGATTGCAGTGGAATATAACCAAGAAGTGTCTTTTAGCTCAGTTCAGAGTACGATCAGGTTACTTGGATAGAGTTAAAGCATCTCAGAGAAGAGATCCTCAGTTGCTGAAGATTATGTTTGAAGTGCAACAAGGTCAATCCAGAGACTTTGTAATTGACAATGAGGGCATGTTGCATTTGGGCATAAGGCTATGTGTAACAAATGTAGATGAACTAAGAAAGGAGATTATGGAGGAAGCTCATTTTTCTGTTTATAGTATTCATCCAGGTTCTACGAAGATGTATCATGGTTTGAAAGATACATATTGGTGGAATGTGATGAAGAGAGACATTGCAGAATTTGTGTCCAAGTGTCTTTCTTGTCAGCAGGTGAAGTTAGAACATCAGAGGCCTACTAGATTATTACGGCAGTTGCCTATACCAGAGTGGAAGTGGGATATGATTGCCATGGACTTTGTAGGTGGTTTACCTCATACATCAAGTGGTTATAATACTATCTTGTGATAGTTGACAATTGACAAAGTCAGCTTACTTTCTACCAATTAAGAAGACATACTCTACTGACAGGTTAGCAAGGTTGTATGTTAACTAGATTGTTTGTCTTTATGGAGTACCAGTGAGTATAATGTTTGACAGAGGAGCAATTTTTACTTTAGTGTTTTGGCAAGAATTGCATAAGGCTTTGGGTACAAGGTTGGACTTCAGCACAGCTTTTCATCCTTAAACTGATGGTCAGTCTGAAAGGACCATTCAGACTTTGGAGGATATGCTTCGAATGTGTGTGATGGATTTTGGTGGACAATGGGACACACACTTGCCATTGATTGAATTTGCATATAACAACAGTTGTCATGCAAGTATTGAAATGGCACCGTATGAAGCATTGCATGGAAGAAAGTGTAGATCACCTTTGTGTTGGGAAATTGGTGAGAGACAGTTGACAGGACCGGAATCGGTACAAATCACTTCAAAAAAGGTACCCATCATTCAGCAGAGGTTAAAGACAACCTTCAGCAGACAAAAGAACTATGCAGACCCTAAGAGGAAGGATGTGTTATTCTCTGTTGGAGACTTGGTATTTCTTAAAGTGTCTCCAATGAAGGGAGTGATGAGGTTCAAAAAGAAGGGTAAGTTAGCTTGCAGATATATCGGACCCTTCGAGATTTGATCGAGAGTTGGCGAAGTGGCATATCGACTGGTGTTACCACCATAGTTGTCACGGATTCACCTAGTGTTTCATGTCTCGATGTTGAGGAAGTATGCTCCCAATCCGTCGTATGTTCTTTAGCTTCAGACGGTGGAGCTCAGAGAAGATTTGGCGTATAAAGAGTACCCAGTGGCGATAGTGAATCGACAAGTTCGACAGCTCCGCACTAAAGAAATTTCGATGGTGAAAGTGCTGCGGAACAACCATACGGTGGAAGATTGCACATGGGAGACCGAGGCAGTGATGCAAATGGCATATCCCTATCTTTTTCAATTATGAAAATCTTGTACTCCTTTTGTTTTATTTAAAATTCGAGGATGAATTTTTATTAGGAGAGAAGATTATAAACGCTTGAATTTATTTTTAAAATCTTAAAATATATTTTCGAGACTTTTAGTATTAATAAATATTTTATTAATACTGAGATTATTATTTTGTAAAATTAAATTTGAATAATTGGTGATGAGAATTATTTTAATTATTATTTATAAAAGTGTGTTAATTTTATTTTAATAAAATTGTTTTATTGTGTATATTTTAAGGTTGAGAGAGAAAGCGCTAAATTGATTTTTATGTTAGTATCTATTAGTATTATTATTATTATTATTATTTAAGAAAAGGACAAAAGGACAGCAGCAAAAAAAAAAACCATGCAGTAGGAGTTTTTCC
>CATIWM010591661.1:0-12001 GCA_949671775.1 Mallotus repandus | reverse complement strand
TACAAACAAGAAAAAATCCAATACATACATACATATATATATATATATATATATATATATATATATATATAAGGTCTATTATGGTCATTATATAAATAAACAACAACAACTGTAGGTAACTATACCAAACACTTACCATTGATCAGTTACTAGCTAGCAGTTTAGCCAAATAGGCCCCAAATTTGGGACAAAATTTTTATAAATTGGAAACATGTAGTCTTTTTATTCAGTTGATGTAACAATAAGTCCCACATCAATAGTACTAACTAGTATTAGCGATATTCTGGAGTCTTGTTAGCTAAGGACTCTATATCAGTTGTATTGTTATTGTATGTTTTTCTCTACTTGTTTATATATTCATTATTGACAGTAATCAATATACAATACGTACGTTATAATGCTCATCTCTATTCCTAAGTTGGTATCAGAGTAAATCACTATGGCTAATAATTCAAGCTCAAGCTCTTCCTCTTCTTCTTCATCGTCTGCTAGCTTTCTCTCTTCAACCACGTAAATACCTTCTTTATTCTCTCTCTCTTCCGTAACCACTTAAGCTCCTACTCATATTCAACAAACCTTCTCCATAAAACTTAATTCCAAAAATTATATCCCATGGAAACTTCAATTTCAACCTCTTCTAAATTTTTATAACCTCTATGGAATTCTTGATGGCTCAGAACCTCAACCACCTAAAGAAATTCAAAACACTACTTCTCAAGTTCTTGAACCAAATCCAGATTTTCTTACCTCGTTCACCAAAGATCAACTATTATTTTCATGGCTTTAATCCTCCATCTCGGAAGAAGTATATCCCCATCCGGTTGGATTAAACTCGACGACCTTTGTGTGGAAAGCCTTAGAGACTGCATATGGGGTTGTTAATAATGCTTAGTGTACCTAATTATGTATTGAACTTCATAATCTAAAAATAGAGGACAAGTTTGTCTCTGAATATCTATTTCAAGCCAAGAACATTGCTAATTCACTCACTTTAGCAGACCAATCAATTTTGCCAGCTGAATTTAATGCTATAGTGTATTGGCAATTAGGGGCTGACTTCAATGGTGTTGTTGGTGCATTGCAAAAAAGGGTTGAACCTCCATCTTTTAACAATCTCCATGGACAACATGTATCTTATGAGCTTCTTCTCAAGGCGCAGTCATCTTCTTCTCCGCTAGCTAATATAACACAGACGTCATCCTTTCCAGTAACACAGATTGCACAAACTATAACTCATTTTAGTAGAGGATGAGGTCGGCGTGGTTCCTTTAATGGTGTTGGTCATGGATCTTCTTTTTCAAATTGTGGTTTTGGAATTTCATGTTAGATTTGCGGGTATTCAAATCACACAATTATTGATTGTTGGCATAGGTTTGATGCTAATATGAAATCACATTTTAAAAATCCATCTGCTCAGTATACTGATTATTGAAATTCTGCTCCATCTTCATCGGACTTTCATTCCAACTCAGGCTCATTCTCTCGCCACAAGCAAATCTATCCCTACTCAGACCACCTCCATCATCGTCTGATTGGTATACAGACACTGGAGCAAGCCATTACATTACTCCAGACTTAGCATCTCTTAGTCTTACGGATGAATACAAAGGTACACATAAGGTTACTGTTGGTAATAGTTCTTATTTAAATATTGCTCATATTAGTTCAACCATTATCCCACAGCCACCAAGCCTTTAGTTCTAAAAAATGTTCTTTATTTTCCTCAAATCACTAAACCATTATTAATTGTTAATAAACTTTGCACTGATAATAATTATTTTTTTTAATTTCACCCTAACCAATGTTTTGTTAAGGATAAACAGACCAGGAACACACTGCTCTAAGGAATGAGTGAATTGGGGCTATATAAGTTGCAACCTACCATTCGTCAACATTCTCCTCAGATTTTAGCTTATCTCACCAACCTTAAAACATGGCATGAGCAGATGGGCCAACCTAATGCCTTCAATAGTTCAACATTTCCTTGCTAAATTTTAATTACCTTGCTCTACTAAGTCTATTTCTTTATCTCATTGTCATGCTTGCAAACTTGGGAAATTGCATTGTAGTTATTTACCATTAATGAATCATCGTAGTTCATCTCCTTTAGAGTTAATTCATTCTAATGTTTGGGGCCTTGCTCCAATTTGTTCTTCTTGTGGAGACAAATATTTTTGTTATTTTTATTAATGATTTTTCGTTATTTATTTGGTTGTATCCCATAAAAATTAAAAGTGATGTTTCCCAAGTTCTTGATAATTTTCAAGCTCTTGTTGAGAAATAATTTAATTGTTCCATTAAATCCTTTAATTTAGATTGGGAAGGTGAATATCGTCCTTTATTTAAGCATTTTGAAAGAACTGGTGTGTTTCATAGGTTAGCCGACCCTCACACACATGAGCAAAATGGCACAGCTGAAAGGAAAATTCATCATATTGTGGAAATTAGTTTAACTTTATTAGGTCATTCTAGCACCACTGTTAAATACTAGTATTATGCCTTTAAAACTGCCATTTTTTTAATTAATCGGATGCCAACAAAGTCACTTGCCAATAAAATTCCATATCAAGTTCTTTATAAAAAAACTAGATTATTATTTTTTAAGAACCTTTGGATGTGCCATTTACCTCCTTCTTCATCCTTATAATACAAACAAATTCTCTTTCCGTACCAAATAATGCATTTTTTAATATATTTGGCTCACCGTCATGGCTATAGGTGTCTCGATTTGGATTCTAGAAAAATATATATGGCTCGTCATGCACAATTTAATTAGTCTCATTTTCCTTTTTCTAAACCTTCTACACCACCATCACCAAGTCCTACTCCTCCAACAACTCCTCAGTTGCAACTTACACTTCCTATGTCTCAATTCACTACTTCTAAGGAGCCCTCCCTAGGTATGTCTTCTTCCTTAACAAATTCTATCCCTCTTTTTTTCTAATTCTATCTCATATAATCCTAACCAATCCTTATCTTCACCACCTTTTATCTCTTCCTCTTTTACCCGAAATATCCCTCAATAAGTATTCAATCTTGAAGGAATTAATCTTGTTGTTGATCTTCCCTTATCAGCCCCAACAACCCAACCCTTATCCACAAACACTACACCCCAATATCCCATGCAACCGTGTCCTACCACTTTGCTAAAACAAGTCACTATGCTAATTTTTCCTATACTACACCATAAAAAACAATAAACATCTCTTTGTTCTCCTCTACACCACCCACTACTAAACCTAACACTTTTAAACAAGGAATTAAATATCAATAGTGGCATGATGCTATGTATCAAGAACTACATGATCTCTACCGCATCAACACTTGGGTCCTTGTACCACCACCTTTACATGCTAATATAGTTGGCAATCAGTGGGTATATAAAATTAAAAGAAATGCAGATGGCATAGTAGAATGATATAAGGCTCGCTTGGTTGCTAAAGGTTACACCCATGAGCATGGATTAGATTACAATGAAACATTTAGCCCTGTGGTAAAGCCTACAACTATTTGTACTATCTTATCTCTTACAGTCTCTTGTGGCTAGATTCTAAGGCAACTTGATGTTATTAATGCCTTCCTCTATGGTGATCTTCAAGAAATAGTGTATATGGCACAACCTTAAGGATTTGTCGATACTAAATATCCCCAATATGTATGTAAGTTGTAGAAATCATTGTATGATTTGAAACAAGCACCTCGTGCTTGGTTTCAGAAACTTAACATCTTCCTCTAGTCCCTTGGTTTTAACGGATCCTATGCTAATTCATCTTTGTTCATATTCTCTAATGGTCGTGAAACTTATTTTCTTCTTATATATATGGATGATCTTGTACTTACAGGTGGCTCTCTCATTTTTTTCTATTGATCGCCTTTCAGTAACCTTTTCTCTATATGATATTGGAAAGTTAAACTACTTTCTTTGCATTGAAGTTTTACCTCATTCTAGAGGCATCTTATTATCCCAGTAACATTACATCACTGGTCTTCTTCATATGATGAATATGCAATCTTGTAAGTCTATTTCCACACCTATGGTTGTTGCTGCATGCTTGCATAAAACCAATTCCAGTCCTTTGTCACTATTAGATGCTACAAAGTTTCAACAATGTTGTGGTTCTTTGCAATACATAACCTTCATAAGACCAGACTTAACATTTGCTATCAATAAACTCACATAGTTTATGCATGGTCCAACGAAAAAGCATATGCAGGCCATGAAACATCTTCTTCGATACTTGAAAGGCACAGTTACCTTAAGCTTACTCATCTCCAAGATTGATCCATCTACGCTTCTTGCCTTTGCAGATGCGGACTGGGCAGGGTCATTAGATGACCGTTGCTTCACTAGTGATTTTTTGATTTTTTAGGTCATAATCTTATTTCGTGGCATTCCAAAAAATAGACAACTGTAGCCCATTCATATACAGAATCTGAATTCAAATCAGTGGCCAATGTTTCAGTTGAAATATGTTGGTTGGTCAAGTTATTATCTGAACTTGGCATCATATTATCCAACATTCCGCACATATGGTGCGATAATATGGGAGTAGTTTTTTTGTATTCTCATGCCACCTTCCAAGCTAGAACAAGGCATGTCAAAGTGGACTATCACTTCGTGCAAGAGCAGGTAGCTCGGAAGCAATTAGTAGTTAGTTCTATCCATTCATAGGATCAACTGGCAGATGTAATGATGAAGCCTTTATCCAAACCATAGTTTCAACAGATTATTAATAAGCTTTAGTTAATCTCACGATAACCTTTAGCTTATGGAGGGGTATTAGCGATATTCTAGAGTCTTGTTAGCTAAGGACTTTATATCAGTTGTATTGTTATTGTATGTTTATCTCTACTCGTGTATATATTAATTATTGACAGTAATCAATATCCAATACGTACGTTATACTGCTCATCTCTATTCCTAAGTCCTAGGATGCCTCATCCTCACATTCACACTCAATTTTGTTAAGATCTATTTTAGATTATAATTAATACAAATTTGTCAAATTAAAATATTTTTACTATAATTTTAAAAGGAATTAAAATAACATTTTTTTAATCTCTATTAAAAGATATCCTGCAACTATATTTTAGAACATTTTCCATCTTATATTCTTTGCTTTGTTGCTATATTGCCCAATAATTGCATATACATGGCTTTACAACTATATGCAAGTAGTCATAAATCCGGGAATAAAATCATTAAATAAATAATTGGAATAGAATAATAACTAAATAAATTAAAAATAAAATATATCATACTAATTTTATTTATTTAATTTTTGTTGCCATAAAACTAAGTAATTACTATAATTTTTTAATTTTTAATGGTTTAGAAAAAATATTTTGAGTGATTTAAGGGAGAAAATTACGTAATAAATAAATACTTTCAGAATTTGAGTAGTATTAAAATATGTACAATAATGTTTTAGTTGAAAAATAATACTAAATAGCTGTGGTAAATATTTTATTTTTAATAAAAATTAGTATTTTTAATAGTTTGACACATTAGCTTTTATGGTGAATACTCAAATATGAAGATAGACACTTATCAAATTTTTGGCTTAATAATAATCTTTCCCATTGTATAATTCATTCCTTTATTCTTCATATTTTTTAACTCTTCCCTTTTTTCTTCTTCTTTTTTTTTTCTTTTTTCCCGATAAACTCACTCCTTTATTCACATGGATTTTTTTTTTGTGGTGGAATGGTGGGATTTCTCTAGTAAATTAAGACTTTAAAAGGTGAATGAAATTGTAAATATTTTTAAATTATTATTTAATTAAAATAAAAATATAATTAAATAAAAAAATTACAGATTTTGTAATTAATCCAAAAACAAATATTGTATTTCACATGAAATTTATATTTTTATTTATAGGTGGGATCCTCTTCTTTAATCATCCTCTGACCAATAATTTGATGGATAAGTTAATATAGTTGTCATTTAAAAAATGTTTTAAATTGTAACTATCTTATATGTTGTATACAATCCCATTAAATTATGTTGGAAGACTTGTATAGGAACAATTGTTGTGTTAATTTCCAAATCAAATTAAATTAATTGAAATTGAGTGTGCTGTAGCAACTAAATAAAAAATGCGCTTAGATTTTACACATATGCTAGACTCATAAGTCTTTCATAAGTTTATGATAGATGGGGTGTTTGAATTAACCGATTGAGGGAACTGATAAATTTTTTTTCTCAATCAGCTATAATTTAAGTGTTTGGCAAAATTTCAAAATTATCATTTGAGAATTGTTTTTATTTAAAACAACTATGGATTTGATAATTTTTTTGGAGTTTTTTCTCTTTGACAGATAGCTGATTTGTATTTGTTTTTTATTTATACTATTTTACTCTTATTAAAATAACTAGTAACAAATAACTTCATTTAATTTAAATGTATGTAATTAATTTTTTTTATAGTTCATAATTAAATAAATATTATTTTTAATTATAATTAATAATTAAATAATTATAATATATATATACCTATAATTATTTTTTTAAAAATATACAATATTATTTATAATTTAAAATTCATTTTAAATATTTTCTATTCATAATTTTAATAATATATAAATCAAATACTATAAATTATTATTTATTAGTATATACTATTTTTAAATAATTTACATAGAAATAAGGATCAACTTAAGCCTGAACTTTTCATTGATGGTCAAATAAGTCATTTTGGACTATTTAGGGGCAATTTAGCCATTGAATTTTTCAATAAATATCAAATTGCCCCCAAATAATAAGGTGATTATTGGAAAATAGGAAATAGCTAATAAAACAGAAATTATGCTAAAGCTAAAAGTTGAATTTTACTGTTAATTGATTGATAATTGGTATTGATGATTGGTTGTGTGTTGGTGTCAATTGAGTTCTCCTCTTTTACTTTGCTTCTTTCTTGCTCTTATACATAATGTTGCTTGCATGCTACTCTCCCTAACTCATAAATTCCTCATCTTATAACGCATATTCCAAAGACTTCCTGATACCATAATGGGGTGCGGCCCGTGGAAATGGAGCTTAGTAGGCCCATAAGGCTTAAAAACCCATATTAATCTCCTTTCCCATCTCGCCTAGATTGAAGAAAGCAGTTGGACAATGACAGTGACAGGAGAAGGTACAACCAGTAAACCAACAAGAGGAGGACATGTCAGCAGCATCAACATGACAAAAGGTAGCCCGTACACAAAATCTTCGCCAACACACCTACACGAGGATATCGTGGCCATGTCGAGACAACTGTAGTAGCTCTGCCAAAATTAGGCACCCAGCAGGCCTTCACACGAAAAAGGTGATATCTAGTGGTGTGCACTTAGGACTATACCAACGTGACTCATCCTGCTAGCAAGGATGTGCATGGCTAAAAGGGAGGATGCAAATCACGTGAACAGTACCCACCTCCACTCACCAAGTGACACTTAGAACTAGTAAGCCTATATATACCCATGAACAGAAGAGGAGGTAGTAACCCTAAACACCTAAAAAACTCAAGTTCCATTTATCATTTTCTCTCCTTCTCCTTCTTACTTGACCCGGTAAACTCCCTTACTAGCTTCATTTTATAGGCACTATTAGTCACCTATAAATGGATCGACAACATTATTGGTGTGGTAAGTGTAAAGCCATGATGGTACCAACTGAGAAGAATGGACAGTCTTCAAGCCATTAAACCCCATAGGTAATGTTGGGTTTCGTAATACTCAATGCAGCAAAAATTCAAAATTTTTATCAGAAACCTTAACCAAGATCCATGTAATTCAATTAAATAATTTAATTTAATATTTCCAAAACCTTACCATAAACGCAAGTAGAGGCAAGATTGCTGAAAGGGAGAGGGGGTTCACATCGGTGACACCCTACCTCGAGCTTTTTGCTTTCTTTGATCGAATTAAGACATCTCCAAAAGGATGTGTCCTCTACTGGTATCCACATGAATAACCCTTGATGAAAATGAATCCATGTGTGCTAGCACCTTTTTGATTGTCTCATAAAATCAAGAACAAATGAACTATGTGTTTTGTTTTCTCAAAAGGGCGAGAAAACAAATTTGGGTGGCAGAATGATTAGTGTGTGAAACCCTAGAGAACATGATATATTTATAGACTTGTCAATTAGGGTTTCATTTACGAAAACATTTTTGGTATATTCCACTTTTAATTCTGATTTGGTTTAAATACCAAAATAGAAATATATTTTTTTATTTATTTAAGATAACCATTACCTTATATATCTATATAAAAATTTACATATATTTATTTCCACAAAGTTTAATTGGGTTTAGTAAACCCATATTCGTTTTGGGCCTATTTTAAGTGTGTGACCCTGTAGGTTCACATAACGTTGGCAGTGGGCCTAAAATCCCTATTTAGGCCTACAAGTCATAATTGGCCTCTAGCAAGATGTTATGACTACCCAAGTTATGTGAAAGCTGATAATCCGACATACCTTAATTTATAGTGTATATTGTAGTCCCTTTATCATATGATATCTTAATTGAATATAAGGCATAGTTTATGTCATCCTTATACAGTTCAATAATATTATGACTTGATTCCAATTAGACTGAGAATGATAACTCTTTATCAATACATTTTAGCATGGCCATGCATTTTCCTTCAGTCAATCTTATCAAGGGGCACATAGATATCTTACTCATATTAAATTAGGGATAAATTCCTTCTTAATCACTCACATTCCTCACATAACTCATTTCATATCCAACAACATTCTATTCTATAATCCTGTTAAAGATAATGTTAGAATGTGCCAAAATATAAGAAAGTTATGTAGAAATCCATGGTGATTTCAAAGTTGAAGGACTAAAACAATATTACTGTGATGAGAAATACTTATGACAATGATCTATGTAGCATTCTCATAGTGGGTCAATCCAGTATATGATTTCTCAAACAAGTACCTATGAGTTGACTTAATTTCTCATATCATGATTAGTAAAATATAATCATCAATTAACACCGTAACAACCTTAATTCATTATTAATTCTATAATAAATAAATGGCTAGGGATAATTTGAATAGAACTCATATTTTAATCTATATGGATAATCTGAATAGAACTCATATTTTAATCTAAGGGTTTTACTATCAAGTCACATACTTGATGACCTTAGAAATAATTAACTATTCATTTAATTATTATAAAAGAGAAATGATAATGGAAATGTCACTTTATTAATAAAAAATGATAAAGTTAATACATAGTCGTAAATGATTGATTTAGTGCATATCACTAACAGGTAACCCTTGCCCAACCTAGACCACTCAATACACCACAATAAACTTCAACCAATCTCTCAACGACCCTAACCACAAACACCACCAGAACGTCTTCACAAAATCAGCACATTCAGCTCCTTGCCTTAAACACCTACCAAATAGCAACCTTGGAGACGACACTGTGCTCTAAGAGCTCACAACTAAGGTGAAGAACTTAATAGAGAAAGTGGTAGGAAGAAAGGTTGTTGCATTCAAAACCCCGTAAGTGCACAAATCATGATTGTAATATATATAGAGTTATCGATCCCATGAGGACTGTATATTGAGTACTAATATTTCTACTAATTATCTCAGCTAGTAATTTAAATAAGAGTGAATTTGTAATAAAGTAAACAAAGCAATCTAAATTAAATTAAAATCAAATGATTAAGAACTTAGAGCCTAGGTTTAGTTTCACTATCCCAATATGATTATGAATACTTTTAACAAACAAAAATGTTGATTTCAATTAAGGGTAATTGTTCTAAAACACCTAAAGTCCCTCTCAAGTTCAATTAAGCATATTAAGATTAAAGTTTAACCTACTCTCATGATTAAGAAATTAATCAAAACTCATTAAGTTCCTTAACAATTAGTTTACCTCGAAGAGCTCGCCTACTATCGTGGTCAAGTAGTCTAAGTCCTATGAGTCTTAAGCTAATCAATTCCCCTAACTCTCATTGGTGAATTTACCCATAAACATGCAAATAAACTGGCCAAGAATGAAAGCATAAATTAAGTGCAACTCATAGAATTAACTAAAAATCAATTAAATAAATAAAAACTTGTGTTCATTCATATAATAGAATAGTTACTCCTAACCTAAACCTTAAAAGAAGTTTAGCCATGCATAATTATGACAAAGCACACAAACATATTTAAAGAATAAAAGATGAAGAAAAAATAAAATAAAAATCTTGAATTCTTACACAACTCTTCTTTAATCTTTTCTTAGCACTTGTTTGTGGCCTCCTCAATGCGTATTTTTTTTTTGAAAAACTCCCCTACAGCCCTTTTTATAGGAGAGTCTTTTATAGAAAACTTGTTTACCTTATAATTCCTCTTCCTTTTCTGCTGGGAAAAAATTTCTTTTCTTTGACACGGTTTAGACACGACCATGTCTCATCTAATGTCACGCTATAATTCTTCAGTATAACAGGAAATATGCCTGTGTTACTTTATGACTTAAAATTCCAGATGCACACACGGCCAGAGATAGGGCCGTATACATGCCTATGCTGAACCTTCGTCTTTTCTTTAAGTCCGGCAGAATAGTGCACGAAATAAGGCACGACTATACTGTGCCCATGTTATTCAATTTCTTTAGTTCGCTAATAGACACGGCCTAGACATAGCCATATCTCAAGCTATGACTGCCTACTTCTTTATTCCAGTATAGGACATGGGCAGAGACATGCCCATGTTGTCTCCATGTCGAGCCTCTCCATAGTATTCGTGGAATTTCTTGCTATAGGGAAATATTAATCAATACTTAAGTAGAATTCCTAATTTGACAAAAATTATATTAAAAATAAGTTAAACCTAAACAAAACCATTAAACTAAAATAATTCCTAATTAAACCTAGATACTACCGAAACTAAAATAATTAATCATTCAAAATTCATTAAAAGTCAACTCAAATATATGTAAGAATTACACACATCAAATTCCCCCACACTAAATCTTTGCTTGTCCTCAAGAAAAAATCAAATTTGAAATTTAAAAAAGAACACGCTCAACTATAATAAAAAATGCATAGTTTCTAAGATATGCACATAGTTAACACCGAGATTGAAACTTATTTACTAAAGAAGATAATCAGACAAAAGTACATAATATATGAACAATTTACTAATCATAACCCAAGCATATAGCTCTTTGAAATCCAATGAACAAAAGCTAGAAGAAGAGCATTTAAGTTCATAATAATTTTCTCTTCTGAAAAATAAAAATTGGTTGTGAATGCGTTTTATGCTCCATTTCACAACATCTTTTCTTTTCTTTGCCTTTGGCTTTGGTGAGTGCATTTTATGCTTCATCTCACCATTTTTTTCTTTTTTCTTTTTACTAAAAATAGAGTGCATTTTACGCTCTATCTCATCTTGAGTTTTTGTAAAAATTAGGCAAGTGCGTTTTACGCTCCATCTTGCCCCTTCTTTTTTTTTATTACAAACCATCATGCATTCTCTCCTAAAATCATGTCCAAATTCAATCTCCAAGTTGATACTTAGGTTATAAAAACTAAAATTTTCATACATAATGACCATGTACAACCATCTTAATTAATAAACCATTCAATAATTCAGTAATTGAATAAAATGTGCAAACTTAGACACCATTCCTCTCTAATTGTAATTGAGCAACTATTTTGCACAAAACAAGAAATTTAAAGGACAAGCTAACAAAAATATGGAGAAATTGAGTTGAAAGTTAATGAACTATGAATGAAAGCCTAATATAATTTATTTTATTATTTATTATTATTGTTACTATTATTATTATTTTTTAATTGAAATAAACTAACAAAGTAAAAGCTAAATGCAAGGTGATATTATAAATATAACCTCCCCTACATTATCCATATCATTGTCCTTACCGACTAAATCAAAAATGAAAAAAGAAGTAGAAATAAAAAAACAAAAAATGAAGTAGAAAAGTACTGCCCTGCAATGCTACTCATGTGTCATTTGACATGAGAACGCAAT
>CATIWM010591625.1:0-13362 GCA_949671775.1 Mallotus repandus | reverse complement strand
ATTTTATTTAAATTAAAATAAGTAGAATTAGGCCCATTAAATCAAATCTATTTTTTCTTAAATTTGGTAGACTTAGGCCCACTTTTAGAATTAAAAATAATAGATTTAACTTCACTAATATGATTAAAATATAGGCCCACCTTTAGTTCTATTTTACTTGTAAATAAAATATGTAGATTTAGCTAACTTAAAATTAAAATCAAATGTAGTTTGGATTTAGGGACGTTATGCCTCGAATGCATTTTTTATGTGCTTTTTCATGGATTGGTTGCCTTAAGGTTAGATGGATGTTCAATTAGGGTTTAATGAAATTGCATGTAATTAGGGAATAAGATAGTAATTCATAAAATAATTCTAAGTGAACACGAGACTAAAAGAAGTTGGTATTCCGTATCAAGAACTCCTGGTTGTGGTGCTAGCTTGTATTAGAGAATCGAGCTACCACCACCTTCAATTTGTCCCAGTTATTACCCTGGGTGGCGACTCCTCATCTCCACGCCATGTCTTTATGACAATGGTTAGTGTGTTCCCTAGAGCCTTGAGCTCAAATAGTGTCGTGGTTACAATAAACTTGGACGTGCGCTAAACCCCGCCCTCTACACACATACTTTTTCTTCTCATAGAACACCTCAACAAAATGAGGTTGTTGAAAGGCAAAATAGGAGTCCAGTGGAAATGGCTAGAACAATGCTTTATGAGTATAAAAAAACCTATTTAAAAAAAAAACTTTTTATGAGCTTTGGAACAATAGAAAACCCAAAAACCCATATCTTAGAGTATTTGGAGGCAAGTGCTTTATATTAAAAACCAAGGAAAACCTTGGAAAATTTGACTATAAAGTCGATGAAGGAAATTTTCTAATATAAGGTCTCTAACAAAAGAACTCTTGTAGTTAAAGAGTTAATGTATGTTGTATTTGATAAATCTAACCCACTTGATCTTAGAAAGAATTTTTATAGTGTTGATGATGTTGTAGATGAGCTTATGGATATGAACATTCAAGAAGAAAATGCTAGCAAACCTCTAAAGCTTAAAGATCCTAAAAAAAAGATAGTGAGGAGATGCCTCAACCTACCTTAAAGGATGAACTTCCAAATGAATGAAAATTCAAGAAATCATATCCTTAAGACCTCATTATTGGTGATACTACAAAGTGGGCAACTACTAGATCTCAACTTAAATATATTGTTAATTTAGCCTTCATCTCTCAAATTAAACCCAAAAAAAATTGATGATACTTTAAGTGATGAATTTTGGGCCCTTGCTATGTAAGAAAAGTTAAATCAATTTAAGATAAATAAGGTTTGGACCTTGGTTCCTAGGCCTAAGCATCATCCTATTATAGGCACCAAATGGGTGTTTAGAAATAAGATGAATGAGTAAGGTGCCATAACTATGAACAAAGCTAGACTAGTAACTAAAGGTTATAATCAAGAGGAAGGCATTGATTATTATGAAACCTTTTCCCCCGTTGCAAGGTTAGTAGCTATTAGAATGCTATTTGCATTTTCATCATACATGGATTTTAAACTCTTTTAAATGGATGTTAAAAATTCATTTTTAAATGGTTTTATTGAAAAAGAAGTTTTTATTGAACAACCTCCGGGTTTTGAAAGTTTTGACTTTCCTAATCATGTGTTTAAGATTTCCTAGAGTTTGATATGAAAGGTTAAGTAACTTTTTATTAGAGAAAAGGTTCTCTAAAGGAAAAGTTAACACAATACTATTCATAAAGAAATACAAGCATGATTTACTTATTGTGCAAATATATGTTGATGATATTATTTTTGGTACTACTAATCATTGCTTATGTGAGGAATTTTCTAAGTTAATGCAAGGGGAATTTATGATGAGTATGATGGGTGAATTGGACTACAAATCAAGTAATGCAAGGATGAGATCTTTATCAACCAAACCAGATACACAAGAGACATTTTTAAGAAGTTTGGCATGGAAAGAGCTAAGTCAAGTAAGACCCCTATGAGCACCACCACCAAACTCAACAAGGATGAGAATGGCAAACCGATTGATGAAAAGCAACATAGAGGTATAATCGAATCCCATCTCTATCTAACCATAAGTAGGTTAGATATAATGTTTGCTACATGTCTATGTGCTACATTTCAATCATATACTAGAGAGTCACATTTAAATGCCACTAAGAGAATTTTTAAATATCTTAGTGGAATTATGCATTTAGGACTTTGGTATCTTAGGAGTTCAACCTTTAAATTAGTCAGCTATTCGAATACCGATTTTGCTGGTAGCTTGCTAGATAGGAAAAGTACTTCTAAAACTTGCCAATTTTTAGGAAATTCCTTAGTCTCTTGGTTTAGTAAAAAGCAAGTCTCGATTTCCTTATCCATCGGCGAAGCCAAATATGTGACGGCTAGTTGTTATTGCTCATAAGTGTTATGGCAAAAACAACAATTAATGGACTATGGCATTAATATTAATCACATTCCAATTAAATTTGACAATATAAGTGCTATAAACCTTAGGAAAAGTCTTATTCAACACTCCAGAACCAAGCATATAGACATTAGACATCATTTTCTAAGAGATCATATGCAATGTGGTGATATCTTACTTGAATTTATTGATGCAAATAATCAACTTGCAGATATTTTCACCAAACATCTCAATGAGGAGAGATTAAATTTCATTAAGCATGAGCTTGGAACGATTGATGGTTCTAGCTTGCATTGATTCATATATTGTGTCAGTTAAATGATTTGCACTTAAATGATCTTTATTGCTAGAAAATAGATTATGTGTTGAAATCAATTTGAATGATTGTTGGATTAAATGCTTGGCCATATTGGAAAATGGGTTGTGATAAAGCTATGTGCTTACTTGATTTCATATAAATTTGAAAATAGTTGTTTTATAAAATATTATTGTTTGCCCAGATTTGATAACGCATTTCAAATTTTGGAGTTTTATTATGTTTTTTCTTTGAAATCATTTTTGTTAATTTTCCAATTATCTTTTTTTTTTGCTAACCAATAATTAATTATTAAAGTAAATTCAAGTAATTAATTATTTTAAACTAGCAAAATAAAATTTTTTATAATGTCTTTTTATATGCTCTATTAGACATGAACTTTGCCTCATTTGTGATTAAATTTATGATTGCATTTAATTTCATTCAATTTGGTGTGCATTTAGTCCGCAGGGACTAAATTGCAATAATTTTTTGACTTAATTGCAATTTTTTTCAAAAGCTCAAGGATTGTCACAAGCTTTGTCCTAACCATTACTATGCTTCATCCGGATTGGGACACTTGTTTGAATCTCTTACCATAACAATCATGGTTGGAATCTTGATCGTGATATAGCTTGGGATATAGATATCCCGATCGGGATAATAAATATCCTGATCGTGACATCAATCCTGACGACCAAATTTTTTGCATTGAATAGGCACATCAATCTAAATCAATTACAATTTTTAAAGTGCTTTTTAACCAAAATTTTCCTTTTACTCTCCTTTCACTCTATAAATACCCTTCTATTTACTTGTCCTTTGTCACTTACATTTATTCTTATCATTCTCTTCTCCTTTATTTTTTTCCCTATCAATTCTTTTTTGCTCTCCTTCAACCATGGCTCCAAAGAATCCATCCAAGGCTCCTTCCTCCTCTCAAGAGCCTCCCTTCAAGAAAGACAAACCAAAGAAATCACATCATCCCTTCTCTTATTCTCCTTAAGAAATCAAAAAGAGAATTGCTCTCTTTCAAAAAAGGCCCCCGATTCCGTCAAGATTTATGTGTGAATCCACACTCAAGGCCATTGGATGCTATAAAGAGGTCAAGGAACTTCTCCTAAGGGCTGGTTTGTATGAGTTTGTTTTCACTCCCTGACCCTCTCATCCTATTTTAATTGTAGAATTTCTTCTACTTTCACTCTTTGTTCCATCCTTTATAATGATGACAATACTTATTTCTTTATAAGATTCAAATTGGGTGACTAACCTTGAATTTGACACTCTCTTTTGCTTCACTAGAGAGAGTCGCATTCAAATTCAATTAAATTGGATTTCCCACACCTTTTGGAACAAAGTTCATACTCCTCAAGCCTCAAGGTTTTATGCCAGCCACACCAAGACTTCAATCCTTCAATCCAAACATTATGGTATGTGCATCATTTTTTAACTTATTCTATCAATGCTAAAGGTCTTAGCAATAAAACCTTCTCCCTTGATGATCTTTACATCCCATATTGTCTAGTTGATAATGACCCTATTGCTTTGGAAAGGTTTTTGCAATTGAGACTTTGGCTAATTAGTGATAGTTCCACCGGTGCTATTTGTATTGGGGTTATTGTCACTAAATTGGCAAATTACTATGGCATTGATCTCTCTACCTTGCCCTCTACAAAACCCCTCCTTCTTAATGAAACCTTCATAAAAATTTCTAAGTAATTCTCCTTGGTTAACAAGAAGTAAGTGCGGAAGCATGATCTTGGTGAAGGCCAAAACCTTGAAGCTATATTTAAAGAATTTGAAGATCAATGAGGTGGTGAGGAGGAGCTTGAGACTCAACCCCATAGTGCTCATTAAAGGAAGAGGACTAGGCATGAAGGCACCTCAACTCAAGGCCCTCAAGAATTTGGTGATGAGCCCCAATGGGTGGGCTAACTCTTTGAGCGAATGAGTTTAATGGAGAGAAATTTCAACACTCGATTCGATTAAGTTGATGCACACATAGCCCATCTTCAACATGATGTGCACTACTTGTATGAACAACAAGACTATACATGTACCTATGCTCCTTTCAGCCATCCTCCTCCTCCTCCAACTCAAAAAGATGCTCTTTATGATGAATGATTTCTCAATCTATATATTATGTGTTTGGTTATGTCATGTTAGTTTGTGTTTTGTGTTTTTTAGTGTGTTTTGGGCTTTGTTAGTTTAGTATTATGTCTAGTCTTGTGCTTTGTGCTTTATTATAACTTTGGTTTATGTTTAGTTTAGTTTTAGTATCTTGTTCTCTTTTATTGTACTCATTTCGTTTATTTTTCTTATCTTCTTGCATTTTACCAAAATGAGGAGAAGTGTTTTAAGTTTGCCTGAATTTACTTTGATTGATTGTTACACTTATTGCAAAATTGATTATCAATATCTCTATTATACAATTAAGCACACATTAAGGGAGAGTAAAATTAAAAAGAAACTCATAAATTGAGGGGGAGCTCAAAGGATCACATACATACACATTTAATTATCTTTTCAAACTCAAAATTTGTTTGTCAAAATCAAAAAGGGAGAGATTGTTGACCTTTTGTAATGATCAATCTTAATCACTTGTGTTTTGATCTTACCAAACCATATTTTGAGTATTTAATAAGTTTATTTCAAGTGTGTATAAGTTAGGAAGCAAAATCATGAAAAAAAAATAAAGAAATTGAAGTTTTGATAGCAGCCATCATGAGCTGAGTCCCAACCAAGATCGAGCTCATGACCAATTTCCTCCAAAAGAAAATTCAAATCGTGACCATCCCAGATGAGGTCCCGACTAGGACATTACTCGGAACAAGAGTATCCCAATCAGGACCACTCCAAGTAACTCGAGACTACAATAAAGAAAATTTAAAGTTTTGGACATTACTCCTTATGAGCACATGCCCCAACCAAGACTAAGCTCGGGACAGCATCACGAGCAACCATCCTGAGCGGGACCATATGCATACACTCGGGACTTCATCAGGCAAAAATTGGAAGCCTTGGATAGTACCCATCTCGGGCTCTATCCCGACCGAGATGACACTCGAGACACACATCACGAGTGGAGTCCTAACCGGGACTTAGCATGTCTCTTTCAAAGCAATGGTTCTGTCAGAGTACAATGACTATTTTTGTTACATGTCCCAACCAGGACTGAGGATATCCCGACTGAGACTAACCATTTCTCTGTAAAAAGCTGAAATGCATTTAATGAAGCTTGAGAAGCTTAGGGTAAAAATTAATGGCTTCAACAGCCACATTTAAGTTGCTCAAGTATTTAAACAACCTTTTAAGTTTCATTCAAAAGTTAGAAACTTTGGTGGTTTAATATTCTCTCCTAGCATTCAATTAAGCTCTCTAATTTTCATCTACTTCCTTTACTTTTTATTAACTCTTTCAGAGTTGGTTGTATGTTAGAAATAGGACTTCTACTTCATCTAGTTCTTGGGATATATTAGAAGGGTAGTGAGGTTTATTTCTAAAGGAATTGGTTCAAGTGTTTCTTTATTAAAATACTTGGGATTATAGTTAGAGCTAAGTCTTTGTTAAAAGCTCATTATTGTATGGTTTAGAGTTGATCATTAAAACTCTTGTAATCTTCTTCTTTATGAATAAGATTGGTGTGGGGATTGAAATTTCTAACTTGGGAATAAGTTAGGCAGAGACATAGATTCATTTGTAAATCGAACTCCTTAATTGGTTGTGCTCTTATCTTCTATACTCTTAATCCTTGCTTAATTCGCTTAATTTCCTTTTAATTATTCAAAATCCCTATTCACACCCCCCCCCCCCCTCCTTTAGGGCAATTTTTTTAGTATGAATATATGCTTACTTTTTCCTTTTATTGTGGTGTCATTGGCCACACTAACAAGTTCTGTACTAAGTTCTTTGAGAAACATGTTCCAAAAGATAAGATGTCGTATAGGCTGTGGATGCAAGCTTCTTCATGAAAACAATAATTAAACTCTGGTGCACGGTGGCTCTAGATGGATACTAGTCTGAGAACTAGCGAAGATGATGGTTCAGAGTGGAAAAGGACAAATTTGAAAGGTCTAAAGGGCAAAAATCAAGTTATGGAATTCGGAGGAGTGCAGGATTAGAATCAAGGTAGTGATGGCATGAACAAAGGCACGGTTATGGGAGAGAAATTAGTGGTTGATATGGTGGTGGATGATATGTACAATAAATCTGATTTGGAGAATTTAAAGGAGGGTTGGTTATTGTGGACTTTAAAAGGCATAAGATGTGTGATGGTGAAACTGTTAATGGGCTGGCTGAGTAGATTAATTTTGGGCCTACTAAAATTTACTCTAAGCCAAAAAACTTTGTGAAGGTGGGCTATGGATTCTAGGTCCACCAAGCATTATGACGACCCGAAGTTGGAACTGTCGTGGGTTGGGCTTCCCATGAATAGCTCAAGTTTTAAAAGACCTAGTTCAACTCAAAAAGCCTAAGTTGGTGTTTATTATTTAGACTATGATTTCTAGGGCTAAGGTGGATAAGGTTCATATGTTGTTGCGTTGTGAAGGGGTTTTTATTATGGATCCTATAGGCCATGCAGGTGGGCTAACATTATTTTGGCATGAAAGGGACTCTGTCAAGCTCCTTAATTTTTCAAACTGCCCAATAGATGTCGTCGTTCATCTATCAGGTAAGGTAGAATGGCATTTAATAGGATTTTATGGAGCTCCAAATAGAAGAAATCGTCCTCACACTTAGGACTTATTGTGGTAGCTTAGTGCAAAGTCCACTCTTCCTTAGTTCTGTATCGGCAACTTCAACCATATTCTCCATACTAATGAATAGTGTGGTATCCATGCTCATCCTCCAAAGTTATTAGCTGGCTTCCATCAAGCAATTAAGGATAACAATCTTATGGATTTTAGATGGACGGCTACCTATTTATTTGGGAGAGACGTAAGGATCATGTGGATGGTGTTGAGGAGCGGCTGGATCATGCTTTACTGTCTGTGAATTGGCTAAACATTTTCAATTATGTTAAGCTTCAGAATCTGAAAGCTTCTACTTCTTATCATTCCCCAATTTTATTAGATTTTATTGAGGCCAGACCTTTCACGCTGGTATTTTGTTTCAAATTTGAGAATGTTTGGCTTCAAGAGAAGGATTGCTCTGAGGTTGTTACTCGTAGCTGGAATAGAAGTGTGGGATTATCCCTCTCTGAGAAAATTTTGAACTGTGGGTGGGATCTCCTAACTTGGGGTGGTGAATTATAGAATAAGTTCAAATCTCAAGTCTCGGATTGCAGAGTTCAAATGTAGAGGTTAATCTATAAGGACTCTGGAGCTAGTGAAGCTCTGATACAATACAATCTTATCTCAACAGGAAACTTACTGGTGTTAAGGAGCAAAACAATATTGGCTTTAAGTCTAGGGATTGCAATTCTCACTATTTCCATCTATCAGCATCTCATAGGAAAAAGCATAATCTCTTCTCTCAACTAAAAGATGACAATGGTATTTGGCGCACTAAAGACTCTAGTCTAGTTCATCTTCTTACTTCATATTGGATTTATTTGTTTCTCGAGGGTGTGATGATTCTATCATTTTAAATTGTGTTCATTCCTATTTAGATTATCAGAGTAAAGATTTTATTAATGCAAATTTTTTCCCCTGAGGAAGTGAAAGCTACAATTTTCTAGATGCATCCAGACAAGTCTCCAGGGTTGGAAAGTGTAAACCCCACATTTTCTTAGAAATTTTAGGGCGTAATAGAAGATGATGTTACTTCAGCTTGTTTAGAGATTTTACACTCAAACTCTCAGTCGAATGTGTTTAGTCAAATGGGGACTGTGCTCATTCCAAAAAAGAAGCATCTAGAATTCATTACTGATCTCAAACCCATCTCCCTCTTCAACGTCATTTACAAGACTATCTCTAAGATGTTGGCCAATCTTGTAAAAGGCATATTACTAGGTCTAATTTTGAAAGTACAAAGTGCCTTCGTGCCTAGTCATTTGCTGACTAATAATATCATGATTGCATCAAAAATTCTTCATTTTCTAAATAAGAAGAGGTAAGGCAAAGATGGGTATGTAGCATTGAAGGTGGACATGTCTAAGGCTTATAACCGTATTAAGTAGGATTTTGTCAAAAATATTATGTGATGGATGGGTTTCCTTCTCGTTGGATAGATTGGGTCATGATGTGTATTACTACTATGAAGTATACCATCTTATATGATGGAAGTGAACTAGGTCCAATTGTTCCACAAAGAGGCATAAGACAAGGCTATTATATTTTTATTCTTTGTGTCGAGGGTTTTTCTTTCTTGTTGCGAAATTATGGGCAAAGAGGCTTGATTCATGGGTGCAAGATTGCTCGTGGTGCCCCATGAATTTCTCTTTTTTTTTTTTTTTTTTTTTGCAAACGATAGTCTTATGTTTTTTAAAGCTAATCAGGTAGAGAGTCAGCATATTAAAGATTGTCTTTATTAGGTAATTTTTGCAAGTGCACGGTTGGCAACAAGTAGTAAAATTTGAGTATTGAGTATCAAGTATCGTTCCCACAAGGAGATGAATACCAAGCACTAGCCTTAATTTTATTTTCACAAGCTAACAAAATTTATTAATTAAGAAAAAATAATATATTAACTAACAAAGATAAATTCTAAATCTAAAATATTCCTTTAAAAATTCAATAATCGAAAGCTAGAGTCGGGATTCGCTTCATTTGACACTTACTCGATTTACAGTATCAACTCTGATTCAATTTATCAATACAGTCAAGGGTAAATTACTCAAATTACCTAAATTCTCTTCCGAGTTTATTTAAGCATGCCAAAGTTAATTACCACTATTTTCATGGTCAAATTAATTAACTAAGGCTCATTAAGCTTTTTAGCAATTTAATATTCCCCGAAAGACTCGTCTACTTTTGTGATCAAGAATCCTAAGTTTCACGGGTTTATGATCTAATAAATTATGCAACTATCATTGTCTATAACCTATCCACAGACATGCATTTAATCAAGCCTAAAATTAAATATGAGAACAAATAAAATCAACTAGCAAAATTCACTAAATATTAATTTATTGAATCAAAATAGAATCCGAACAAGCAGTAGTCTAGCTACACGAATCCAAACTCTGAGTAAATCAGTTACACGTAATGGAGATAATCAAAACTAAAAATAATCTAAACATAAAAATAATCCTTGTATGAACTTAGTTTTACTTGAATCTCTATTTCTCTTTCTTTCTCCCAAAAATCTCTGAATGCAAGAATGAATGATGATCCCCTCAACTTTAACATTTTTTCCTTTTATATTCATCTCATGCCTCAGAACTTCCAATTCTATAATCTTCTAATACTGTAATTCTCTAGTTCAGAAATCTTCCAAATCAGTAAACTAAAGCGAAAGAGGAAGATTTTACACGTTGGCATGACCTAAAGCATGGTCATGCCTGAAATCATGAAGATCGCGAGAAGAGAACACAAGGATGAGCATGACCATGTTCGCTAGGCATGTTGATTGTACGATTATTCGCACAGGGTGTGTTTGCGGGTGTGGATCCATTCGCTCAATGCACAGCCTAGTACATGGCCATGCAATCAAGTGTATTCAAGCTCCAGAAGGGGACACGGGGAATAGAATAAGCCGAGCTCCCTGGTATGCTGGGAGGTTTTCGATGCACGGCCTTGCATGACCATGCTATGAAGTGTGAATAGCTTCTTCATCGAGCTCGATCTCAACCAAGTAGGTACACTGGCACCAGCACAAGCGTGCAATGGATAGCACAGGACTCCTGATGGACACACGGGAAGAAACATGCCCGTGTGAGTGACTGCGCGGATGGTTCTCATCAAGCACGACTGAAGACATGGACGTGCGATAGCTTCAGCTCACAAAACTGCATTATATATTTTAATTAGACACTAAAATGTATTTAATTATCAAAGAAACATGCAAATGCAATTTTAAGATAAAATTCTACTGAATGCAGGTGAAATTAAAAATGATTAAATAAAAATATCATAAAAATAATAAAAATGTTCCTAAAATTAAATGCATAAATGTCACACATCAGTCTTGCTCTTTATAAAAGAGCCTCAGGTCAGATGGTTAACTTTGGCAAGTCTTCTATTCACTTTAGTAAGTATACAGTGGCCTCCTTAAAAGATAATGTATGTTGTGTTCTTGGGGTTAAAGCTAAGGAATGTCCAGGAAATTACTTGGGTCTTTAGTTTTATATTTGTCGAAACAAAAAGCAAATTTTTTTTTTTTGAAGGATCAACTGGAACCCAGGCTGCATCATTGGCAAACTAGATTCCTTTCAAGAGCGTGAAAAGAGATTCTTATCAAGACTGTAGCTCAGGCTCTTCCTACTTTTGCAATGAGTGTCTATTTGCTTCCTAAACAGCTGTGTGTTGAGTTTGAAAGGATGGTTAATGCCTTCTGGTGGGCAAAAAGCGTAGTGATTCTCGGGGTATTCGTTAGATGTGTTAGGAGAGGCTGCGTTTGTCCAAAGCGCTGGGGGTATGGGTTTCAGGAAAATCTATGATTTTAACCTTGCTATGTTGGGGAAAAATGGTTGGCGTTTATATTCACAGCCTCATTCTCTTCTCAGCCGGATTTATAAAGCTCGTTATTTTCGCAATTCTGATTTCTTGAATGCAACTTTACGGAATAACCCGAGCTTCATTTGGACTAGCATTCTTGCTTCGCAAGTCTGGTTAACGATGGTCTTCATTGGAGTGTAGGGCAGGGCCATCATATTAATATCTGGACTGAGCCTTGGTTACCAGATGACTCTAATCCCTATATCACTTCTTCTTGTGCTCCAGGTAACGAAAATGCCTCAGTTCATAGCTTGATAAAGATAGAAGAGTTATGTTGAGATACAGATGTCATCAATTATCTCTTTAATGAACGCGATAAAAGGTTACTTTTCAGGATTCCCTAAAGTCTTCGAGTTGTAGATGATACCTGTGTTTGTAGCTTTAATAAAAGTGGAACTTATGTTGTCAAGAGTGCTTATAATCATCTCAGGGAAAGAGCAGCTGTTAGTGCGCATCATATCACTTCTCTTGTTTGGCGCAAATTTTGGAACTTAAAGCTGCCCCCAAAAGTAAAGAACTTAGTTTGGTGAGCTTGTAACAACTGTATCCCTACCAAGCAAGCGCTATTCAAAAGCAGAGTTGAGGTGGATTTAATTTTTCCTGTATGTTCAGTTGAGGTGGAATCAGATGATCATGTGTTTCTGTCCAGTTCGTTTGCTAAAAGCTGTTGGCGCATGCTTGCAATTTCAGCCTCCTTTGATACAGCGGTTTTGATTTTCGATTGGTTTGCTGCTATTATCCAAACTACTTCTTTGGATAAAACCCTGATGGTGTGTATGGTGCTTTGGGGTTTATGACGTAACAAGAATGAGGTGCTTTGGAATTAGAAACGGCAAATGGCAGCTTCGCTTACTTAATACGGTCGACTCGTTTCTTTTCCAGTGGTAGTCAACTCAGATAATGCATCAAGTTGATAATTTTCCAAATGATGATAAGGGTATTGTCCAATGGAAGCCTCCACAAGCTGGTTGGTATAAATGCAATGTCGATGGAGCTGTTTTTGAAGCAGATGGTAAGGTGGGTTTCGGTTGGGTGTAAGGAACGATAAGGTTGAATTTTGTGCTGCATGAAATGGAAGCAGCTTTGGTCCTACTGATGCCTTTCTAGCCGAAGCTTTAGGTCTGCGCGAGGTGTTCAGTTGGTTGAAAAAGCGCTCTGTGTCTCAAGTGGTGATTGAGTCTAATGCTCTTGAGTTAGTTTGGGCTTTAATTTCTTCCCTTCTGAATAATTTGGTGGTAGGTTTAATTGTTGATGATTGTAAATCTCTTTTGAAAGACACGAATGAATGTGTTGTGCATTTTGTCCATTGATCAGCGAACATTGTGGCTCACCTGTTAGCTAGAGAAATGGGTTCTATGTCTGGTTTCAGGGAGTGGGAACATTTTCCACCTCCCTTTATTTGTAAAGCTCTTGTTTTGGATTCTCATAAATAATATTATTCCTATTTTCCTTTTAAAAAAAAGAGTATAATTTATGGTAGCATGCCCATTATCCTAAATCTTATGTAGAAATCTCGTTTATTGACTCATACCTTTTATTTTAGGTCTTTGCAATGGTAAATCACCTATGAACGGATCTGTAAACATTTATTCTTGCATTCCTTAAGATTCATGCTTGCATAGTTGCGTTCACCCAAGAATTTTTAGCTTCGCACAATATTCCATCAATATTACAAATCGGTGATGCAACCGGGAAACCCTTCAAACAGTCACTCGTTAATAATACAATTCCCAACAGGGTCACATATTCCATAATTGTCATGTTGGTCTCCAGAAATAGCTGAGTACGTACAGCCTCCAAGTTTGAGTTTCTGTATTCCAAGCATAGACACATATTCCATGATTATCACATTGGTCTCTATGAATAGCTGAGTACAGCCTCCAAGTTTGAGTTTCTGTATTCCAAGCAATAGCATAAATTTCCAAGAGAAGGGTCAACTGAATTTTTCCATACTGATAGAGTCCTATTTAGATCTAAAAAAGGAAGCTACCTGCGTCAAAATTCTAAATCATTTTTATTAAGAAATAAACAAACAAAAATCATGAATCATTAATA